>JASFDH010000372.1:0-25728 GCA_036937195.1 Nidularia pulvinata
AAGTCTACCATCGCTCACACCATCGCCCAGGAATGCTTTGATCGTGACAAGAGGGTTCCTTTAACGTTCTTCTTCTCCCGTGGTAGGGAAGGGCGCACTAGCTTGGCAAAGCTTATTCCTACACTGGCTTACCAGCTTGCGCAGTCTGTCGCCAATCTCCGGCCACTTATCGAGGCAGTCTTTGCCGGGGATCCACTACTTTTGTCCAAAAGTTTAGAGCATCAGTTCAAGAAATTGGTTCTCGATTTCATCGTTGTCGACCCCATTCAGCAAATTCTTATCATCATCGATGGTATCGATGAGTGTCATGACTATCAGGAGCAACGTTTTCTTATCCATCTGCTTTCTGAAATATGTTCATCCCAAATTCACCAACTTCGCTTTCTCCTTACAAGTCGGCCAGAACGCCAGATCGAAAATGCATTCAATACAGTTCTTCACAAGGTCAATCACCTATGCTTGCAGGACTACAATGATAACAAAGAGATAGAAAAAGTCCTGGTGTCTGGCTTCAATAAAATATGTGCTAAACATAGGGCAATCTCTCCAAGGCTTGCAGGTGAATGGCCATCTCATAATGATATTGTCCAGATTATCAAGAAATCCCAGGGGGTGTTTATCTATGTGTCCACCCTGCTGAGATTTGTTGGGGCTGATGATGATGGCCTAGTTCTCACACCCCAGGATAGGCTACAAAGGGCTTTGAATGCCCATGATGGTCTTGATTCTATCTATGACCAAGTCATATCAGCAGCTCAAGTGGAAGACTCAAAATTGGTTCTTGCCACTATCATTCTTTTACAGAGACATCTTTCAATTACTGCTTTGGCAATGCTGGTTCAAAAAAGTTCATCAGAAATTCGTATTTCCCTTTGTGAATACCAATCAATCCTAGCAATTCCTTCATCTGATAATCAGTCTGTGTCACCCTACCATGCATCTCTTGGAGAATTTCTCACAGATTTCAAGCGCTCACAAAATCATTTTATTTGTGGCACAAAGTATCACACCAAGATTTTACACTACTGCATTCAGGCAATGAATGGTTTGACAGATAATCCAAAAGTTCAAAGCATGTCTGATCCACTCTTCTATGCTTGTCATAATTGGGTCTACCATATGAACCAGCTGGATGCCTCATCTATTGAGGAACATAAAGTGGTTTTGGATAGATTTTTGCATAAGTTGAGGAAAGAATGGCTGAAGTCTTGGATAGTTGGACTGAAGAGCTGGGAGGCATGGAAAAATATGGAAAAATTGGTGATGACACTCTCTATGGTTTGAATTGTATGGCATTATCACATGGAGCATTGACTGACAATGGCTTGAGGAATGTATACAGGTAGCAACCCCTGGTTGGCTTAGAACACACTGCAAGAAAATAATCACAATAATTCATGTATGTGTGCATTACAGTTGGCATTGTATAACTTATCATGGCTGAAATGAAATAAACTTTTTTCTGCTCAGCATGTCAGTCTAAATGAAAAATGCTAATAATACAATACTGACTAATAATTGTCTCCTTACAATATCCTTACAATATAGAGTGTAAGTAGCTAGTTTCTGCCTTTAAAGTCTCCTAAGCTCATTACCTTCTGCTTGTGGCTGAGTTTAGGATGTAAGTAGCTAATTACTGCCCTCAAAGTCTCCTGAGCTCATTGGATTCTGCCTCTGGATGACTTTAGGATGTAAGTGGCTGATTTCTTTCTTCAAAATCTCCTAAGCTCAAGAGCTACCGCCTCTCGCTGACCTTAGTTTGTAAGTGGCTGATTTATACATTCAAAGTCTCCTGATCTCATTGGCTTCTGCCTCTGGCTGACTTTAGCTTGTAAGTGGCTGATTTCTGCATTCAAAGTCTCCTGAGCTCACTGGCTTCTGCCTATGGCTGACTTTAGTTTGTAAGTGGTTAATTTCTGATTTATAATTTTCAGCAGCTCATTGTATTTTGCCTCTGGTTGACTTTAGGAAGTAAGCAGCTGATGTCTGGATTCAAAGTCTCATGAGCTCATTGGATTCTGCCTCTGGATGATGTTAGCATGTAAGTGGCTGATGTCTGCCTTCAAAGTCTTGTAAGATTATTGAATTCTACATCTGACTGACTTTAGCAAGTAAGTGGCTGAATTTTGCTTTCAAAGTCTCTTCAGATCAGAATCTGCCTCTGGCTGATTATAGCAAGTAAGTGGCTGATTTCTGATTTTAAAGTCTTGTGAACTCATTGAATTCTTCCTCTGGCTGACTTTAGCAAGTAAGTGGCTAATTTCTGCTTTCAAAGTCTCCTGAGCTCATTGAATTCTGCATGTGACTGACTTTAGCTTGTAAGTGACCGATTTGTGCCTTTAAAGTCTCCTGAGCTCATTGAAATCTACCTCTGGCTGACTTTAGAAAGTAAGTGGCTAATTTCTGCCTTCAAAGTCTCTTGAGCTCATTGGATTCTGCCTCTGGCTGATTTAGCAAGTAAGTTCTTGATTTCTGCTTTCAGAGTCTCCTGAACTCATTTGATTCTGCCTCTGGCTGACTTAAGCAAGTGGGTGGCTAATTTCTGCCCTCAAAGTCACCTGAGCTCATTGGAGTCTGCATCTGGCCGACTTTAGCTTGTAAGTGGCTGATTACTGCCTCCAAAGTCTCCTGGGCTCATTGGATTCTGCCTCTGGCTGACTTTAGCAAGTGGGTAGTTAATTTCTGCTTTCAAAGTCTCCTGAGCTCATTGAATTCTGCCTGTGGCTGACTTTAGCTTGTAAGTGGCTGATTTCTGCCTTCAAAATCTCCTGAGCTCATTGGATTCTGCTTCTGGCTGACTTTAGAAAGTAAGTGGCTAAATTCTGCCTTCAAAGTGTCCATAGCTCATTGGATTCTGCCTCTGGTTGACTTTAGTTTGTAAGTGGCTGATTTGTGCCTTAAAAATCTCCTGAGCTGTTTGGATTCTGCATCTGGCTGACTTTAGCAAGTAAGTGGCTGATTTCTGCTTTCAAAGTGTCCAGAACTAATTGAATTCTGCCTTTGGCTGACTTTAGCAAGTAAGTGTCTGATTTCTGCTTTCAAAGTGTTCTGAGCTCATTGGATTCTGCATCTGGCTGACTTTAGCTTGTAAGTGGCTGATTTCTGCCTTCAAAGTCTCCTGAGCTCATTGAATTCTGCTTCTGGGTGACATTAGGATGTAAGTGGCTGATTTATGCTTTCAAAGTGTCCTGAGCTGATTGGATTCTGCTTCTGGCTGACTTTAGCAAGTAAGTGGCTGATTTTTGCTTTCAAAGTCTCCTGAGCTCATTAGATTTTGCCTCTGGCTGACTTTAGCAAGTAAGTAGCTGATTTCTGCCCTCAAAGTCACCTGAGCTCATTGGATTCTGCATCTGGCAAACTTTAGCTTGTAAGTGGTTGATTTCTGCATTCAAAGTATCCTGAGCTCATTGGATTCTGCCTCTGGCTGACTTTAGCATGTAAGTGGCTGATTTCTGCCTTCAAAGTCTCCTGAGCTCATTGGAATCTGCCTCTGGCTGACTTTAGGAAGTAAGTGCCTGATTTCTGCTTTCAAAGCTCATTGAATTCTGCCTCTGGATGACTTTAGCTTGTAAGTGGCTGATTTTTGCCTTCAAAGTCTCCTGAGTTCATTGGATTCTGCCTCTGGCTGACTTTAGCAAGTGGGTAGTTAATTTCTGCTTTCAAAGTCTCCTGAGCTCATTGAATTCTGCCTCTGGCTGACTTTAGCTTGTAAGTAGTTGACTTCTGTTTTCAAAGTCTCCCAAGCTCATTGAATTCTGCCCCTGGCTGACTTTAGCAAGTAAGTGGCTGATTTCTGCTTCCAAAATCTCTTAAGCTGATTAAATTCTGCCTCTGGATGACTTTAGTTTGTAAGTGGCCAATTTGTACTTTCAAAGTGTCCTGAGCTCATTGAATTTTGTCTCTGGCTAACTTTAGAATGTAGGTGGATGATTTGTGCTTTCAAAGTCTCCTGAACTCATTGAATTCTGCCTCTGGCTGACTTTAGGATGTAAGTGGATGATTTCTGCCTTCAAGGTCTCCTGACCTCATTAAATTGTGCCTCTGGCTGACTATAGCTTGTAAGTGGCTGATTTTTACTTTCAAAATCTCCTGAGCTCATTAGAGTCTGCTTCTGGCTGATTTTAGCAAGTAAGTGGCTGTTTTCTGCCTTCAAAGTCTCCTGAGCTCATTGGAGTCTGCCTCTGGCTGACTTTAGCAAGTAAGTGGCTGTTTTCTACCTTCAAAGTCTCCTGAGCTCATTGGATTCTGCTTGTGGCTAAATTTAGCAAGTAAGTGGCCAATTTCCACTTTAAAAGTCTCCTGAGCTCATTGGATTCTGCCTCTGGCTGACTTTAGGATGTAAGTGGCTGATTTCTGCTTTCAAGGTCTACTGAGCTCATTAGATTCTGCATCTGGCTGACTTCAGCTTGTAAGTAGCCAATTTCTGCCTTCAAAGTCTTCTGAGCTTATTGGATTCTGCTTCTGGATGACTTTAGCTTGTAAGTGGTTGACTTCTGCTTTCAAAGTCTGCTGAGCTCATTGGATTCTGCCTCTGGCTGACTTTAGCAAGTAAGGGGCTGATTTCTGCATTCAAAGTCTCCTGAGCTCATTGAATTCTGCATCTGGTTGACTTGAGCTTGTAAGTGGCTGATTTCTGCTTTCAAAGTGCCCTGAGCTAATTTAATTCTGACTCTGGCTGACTTCAGCAAGTAATTGGCTGATTTATGCTTTCAAAGTTTCCTGAGCTCATTGGAATCTGCCTGTGGCTGACTTTAGAAAGTAAGTGGCTGATTTCTGCCTTTAAAGTCTCCTGAGCTCATTAGATTCTGCATCTGGCCAATGTCAGCTTGTAAGTGGTTGATTTCTGTCTTCAAAGTCTCCTGAGCTCATTGGATTCTGCATCTGACTGACTTTAGCAAGTAAGTAGTTAATTTCTGCTTTCAAATTCTCCTCAGCTCATTGGATTCTGCCTCTGGCTGACTATAGGATGTAAGTAGCAGATTTATGCCCTCAAAGTGTCCTGAGTTCATTGGATTCTGCCTCTGGCTAAATTTAGCAAGTAAGCGACTGATTTCTGCCTTCAAAGTTACCAGAGCTCATTGGATTCTGCCTCTGGCTAACTTTAGCTTGTAAGTGGCTGATTTCTGCCTTAAATGTTTCCTGAGCTCATTGTAATCTGCCTGTGGCTCACTTTAGGATGTAAGTGGCTGATTTCTGCATTCAAAGTCTCTTGAGCTCAATGGATTCTGCCTCTGGCTGACTTTAGGATGTAAGTGACTGATTTCTGCTTACAAAGTCCTTAGCTCATTAGATTCTCCCTCTGGCTGACATTAGCAAGTAAGTGACTGATTTCTGCCTTCAAAGTCTCCTGAGCTCATTGAATTCTGCTTCTGGCTGACTTTAGCGAGTAAGTGGCTGGTTTCAGCCTGCATAGTCTCCTGAGCTCATTGGATTCTGCCTCTGGCTGACTTTAGGATGTAAGTGGTTGATTTCTGCTTCTGAAGTCTCCCATGCTCATTGGATTCTGCTTCTGGTTGACTTTAGCAAGTGTGTGGCTGATTTCTGCTTCCAAAATTTCCTAAGCTCATTGGATTCTGTCTCTGGCTAACTTTAGTTTGTAAGTGAATGATTTCTGCTTTCAAAGTGTCCTGAGCTCATTGAATTCTGTTGCTGGATGAGTTTAGCTTGTAAGTGGCTGATTTCTGCTTTCAAAGTCTTTTAAGCTCATTGGATTCTGCCTATGGCTGACTTTAGGATGTAAGTGGCTGATTTCTGCATTTGAAGTGTCTTGAGCTCATTGGATTCTGTCTCTGGCTGACTTCAGCTTGTAAGTGGCTGATTTCTACATTGAAAGTCTCCTGAGCTCATTGAATTCTGCATCTGGCTGACTTTAGCTTGTAAGCAGCTGATTTCTGCTTTCAAAGTGTCCTAAACCCATTGGATTCTGCCTCTGGCTGACTTTAGAAAGTAGGTGGCTGATTTCTGCTTCCAAAGTCTTCTGATCTCATTGGATTCCACCTCTGGCTGACTATAGGATGTAAGTGGCTGATTTCTGCCTTCAAAGTCTTCTGACATCATTGGATTCTGCCTCTGGCTGACTTCAGGAAGTAAATAGCTGATTTCTGCCTTCAAAGTTTCCTGAGCTCATTGTATTCTGTGTCTGGCTGATATTAGCAAGTAAGTGGCAGATTTTTGCTTTTAAATTGTCCTGAGCTCATCAGATTCTGCCTCTGGCTGACTTTAGCTTGTAAGTGACTGATTTCTGCCTTCAAAGTCTTCTGAGCTCATTGGATTTGGCCTTTGGCTGACTTTAGCTTGTAAGTGGCTGATTTTTGCCTTCAAAGTCTTCTAAACTCATTGGATTCTACCTCTGGCTGACTTTAGCTTGTAAGTGGCTGATTTCTGCTTTCAACATCTCCTGAGCTTATTGGATTCTGCATCTGGTTGACTTTAGCAAGTAAGTAGCTGATTTCTGCCTTCAAAGTCTGCTGAGCTCATTGGATTCTGCCTCTGGCTGACTTTAGCTTGTAAGTGGCTGATTTTCACTTTTGAAGTCTTTTATGCTCATTGGATTCTGCCTCTGACTGACTTTAGCTTGTAAGTGGCTGACTTCTGCTTTCAAAGTCTCTTGAGCTCATTAGATTCTGCTTCTGGTTGACTTTAGCAGGTAAGTGGCTTATTTCTGTTTTCAAATTCTCTTGTGCTCATTGGATTCTGCCTTTGGCTTACTTTAGCGAGTAAGTGGCTGATTTCTACCTTCAAAGTCTCCTGAGTTAATTGGATTCCACCTCTGGCTTACTTTAGCAAGTAAGTGGCTGATTTCTGCTTTTGAAGTCTCCTGAGCTCATTAGCTTCTGCTTCTGGCTAACTTTAGCAAGTAAGTGGCTGATTTTTGCTTTCAATGTCTTTTAAGCTTGTTGGATTGTGCCTCTGCTTGACTTTAGGATGTAAGTGGCTGATTTCTGCTTTCAAGGTCTTCTGACCTTATTGGATTCTGCCTCTGGCTGACTTTAGGAAGTAAGTGGCTCATTTCTGTCTTCAAAGTCTCCTGAGCTCACTGTATTCTGTGTCTGGCTGACTTTAGGAAGTAAATGGCTGATTTCTACATTCAAAGTCTCCTGAGCTCATTAGATCCTGCCTATGGCTCACTTTAGCAAGTAAGTGGCTAATATCTGCTCTCAAAGTCACCTGAGCTTATAGGAATCTGCTTCTGACTGATTGTAGCTTGTAAGTAGCTGATTTTTGCATTCAAAGTCTTTTCAGCTTATTGGAGTCTGCCTCTGACTGAATTTAGCTTGTAAGTGGCTGATTTATGCCTTTAAAGTCTCCTGAGCTCAAATATATTTTGCATATGGCTGACTTTAGCAAGTAAGTGGCTGATTTTTGCCCTCAAAGTCTCCTGAGCTCATTAGATTCTGCTTCTGGCTGACTTTAGCTTGTAAGTGGCTGATTTATGCTTTCAAAGTCTCCTGTGCTCATTGGATTCTGCCTCTGGCTGACTTTAGCGAGTAAGTGGCCAATTTCTGCTTTCAAAGTCTCCTGAGCTCATTGGATTCTGCCTCTGACTAACTTTAGCTTGTAAGTGGCTGATTTCTGCCTCCAAATTCTCCTGTGCTCATAGAATTCTGCCTCTGGCTGATTTTAGAGAGTAAGTGGCTGATTTCTGCCTTCAAATTCTGCTGAGCTCATTGGATTCTGCCTCTGGCTGATTTTAGCAAGTAAATGGCTCATTTCTACCTTCAAAGTCTCCTGAGCTCATTGTATTCTGCCCCTGGCTGATTTTAGCAAGTAAGTGGCTCATTTCTGCCTTCAAGGCCTCCTGAGCTCATTGGATTCTGGTTCTGGCTGACTTTAGAAAGTAAGTGGCTGATTTCTGCCTTCAAAATGTTCTGAGCTCATTGGCTTCTGTCTCTGGCTGACTTTAGCTTGTATGTTGCTGATTTTTGCCTTCAAAGTTTCCTGACCTCATTAGATTCTCCCTTTGGCTGATTTAGCGAGTAAGTGGCTGATATCTGCATTCAAAGTCTTCTGACCTCATTAGATTCTGCATCTTGCTGACTTTAGCTTGTAAGTGGCTTATTTTTGCCTTCAAAGTGCACTGAGCTCATTGGATTTTTGCCTCTGGCTGACTTTAGCTTGTAAGTGGCTGATTTCTGCATTCAAAGTCTCCTGAGCTCATTGGATTTTTTCTCTGGCTGATTTTAGCTGGTAAATGGCTGATTTCTGCCTTCAAAGTCTCCTGAGCTCATTAGCCTCTGCATCTGGCTGACTTTAGGAAGTAAGTGGCTGATTTTTGATTTCAAAGTCTCCTGATCTCATTGGATTCTGCCTCTGGCTCATTTTAGCTTGTAAGCGGCTGATTTCTGCTTTCAAAGTGTCCCCACCTCATTGGATTTTGCCTCTGGCTCACTTTAGCAAGTAAGTGGTTTATTTCTGTTTCCCAACTCTTCTGAGCTCATCAGATTCTGTCTCTGGCTGATTTTAGAATGTAATTGGCTGATTTTTGTCTTTGAAGTCTCCTGAGCTCATTGGATTCTACTTCTGGCCAACTTTAGGAAGTAAGTGGCTGAATTCTGCCTTCAAAGTCCCTTGAGCTCATTTGAATCTGCCTCTCACCAACTTTAGCAAGTAAGTGGCTGATTTTATTTGTCAAAGTTTTCTGAGCTCATTTGATTGTGCCTCTGGTTGACTTTAGTTTGTAAGTTGCTGATTTCTGCTTTCAAATTCTTCTGAGCTCATTACATTTGTTCTCTGGCTGATGTTAGCAAGTAAGTGGCTGATTTCTGTCTTCAAAGTCTCCTGAGCTCATTGGATTCTGCTTCTGGCTGACTTTAGTTTGTAAGTGACTGATTTTTGCTTTTGACATCTCTTCAGCTCATTGAATTTTGTCTCTGGCTGACTTTAGCAAGTGGCTGATTTTTGCTTTCAAAGTCTCCTGAGCTCATTGGATTCTGCCTCTGGCTGACTTTAGCTTGTAAGTGTCTGATTTCTTTTTTCAAAGTCTCTTCAGCTTATTATATTCTGCCCCTGGCTGACTTTAGCGAGTAAGTGGCTGATTTCTGCCTTCCAAGTCTCCTGAGCTCATTTGATCCTGCTTCTGGCTGACTTTAGGATGTAAATGGCTGATTTCTGCCTTCATAGTCCAAGCTCATTGATTTTTGCCTCTGGCTAACTTTAGCAAGTAAATGCCTGATTTCTGCTTTCACACTCTTCTGAGCTCACTCAATTCTGCCTCTGGCTGACTTTAGGAAGTTAGTGGCTGATTTCTGCCTTCATAGTATCCTAAGCTCATTCAATTTTTCCTCTGGCTGACTTTAGGAAGTCAGTGGCTGATTTCTGCCTTCAAAATCTTCTGACCTCATTGGATTCTTCTTCTGGCCTGCTTTAGGTTGTAAGTAGCTGATTTCTGCTTTCAAAATCTATTCAGCCCATTTGATTCTGCCTCTGGCTGACTTTAGGAAGTAAGTAGTTGATTTCTGCCTTTAAAATGTCCCAAGCTCATTGGATTCTTCCTCTGACTGACTTTAGCTTGTAAGTGGCTGATTTCTGCTTTCAAAATCTCCTTTGCTCAATTGATTCTGTCTCTGGCTGACTTTAGCAAGTAGGTGGCTGATTTCTGCTTTCAAATTCTCTTCAGCTCATTGGATTCTGTCTCTGGCTTACTTTAGGATGTCAGTGGTTGATATCTGCCTTCATTGTCTCTTGAGCTCATTTTATACTGCCTCTGGCTGACTTTAGCGAGTAAGTGGCTGATTTCTGCTTTCAAAGTCTCCTGAGCTCATTTGATCCTTCCTCTGGCTGACTTCAGCTTGTTAGTGGCTGAGTTCTGCCTTTAAATTTTCTTGAGCTAATTCAATTCTGACTTTGGCTGACTTCAGCAAGTAATTTGCTGAATTTTGCTTTTAATGTTTCTTCATCTCATTTCATTCTACCTTTGCCTGACTTTAGCAAGTAAATGGCTGATTTCTGCTTTCAAAGTCTACTGAGCTCATTGGATTCTGACTCTGGCTGACCTTAGCTTGTAAGTGCCTGATTTCTGCTCTCAAAATCTGCTGAGCTCATTTGAATATCCCTCTGGCTCACATTAGGATGTAAGAGGCTCAGTTCTACTTTCAAAGTCTTCTGAATTCATTGAATTTTGGCTCTGGCTTAATTCAGGAAGTAAGTGCCTGATTTCTGCTTTCAATGTACCTGAGCTCATTTGATTCTGCGTCTCGCAGACTTTAGGATGTAAGTGACTGATTTCTGCCTTCAAAGTACCTTTGGCTTATTACCTTCTGCCTCTCGCTTACTTCAGAGTGTGAGTAGTTTATTCCTACTTTTGAATTGTTCTATCTCACAGTCATTTACTTCTTTTTATTCTTTAGTGGGTTAGTCTGTATCTCCAATTTTTATACAATATTTTATCCAAAGGAGTTTCATATTAAAGGAGGTATGTTTTGATATAATGCATGCTTAATTGAGTATTTAAGGCTTCAAATGTTGTCACATTTTTTTCAGAAAGTAACTTTTCTCTATTTTATTGTTGGTGCTCTTATTCATTATTTTTATGGAGGCTGTAAGCATTTACCTTGAAGTAATTATGTACAATCTTGGCATTATATTCTATCTATAGATTGTTTGCATTTCAAATTTCATTATCATAAAAAGAAGCTAAAAATATCTTATTGTAGACACAATGGTATTCTGCATGGATGCAAATGAAGGAGAAGAATAAAATTAAGACCATTAGCAATCTAGTCTTAAAGCTGTTAAAGTAATTCAGTATCCAAAAATAGTAAGCAATTTTTCCTGATGTAGGTATATTATTCATAAATAGCTGATCATAACATTAAAGGAAAAAAAAACATTTTTGTTGATGTTGCAGTCAGTGGAATAGCAACTTTGATGGATTCTCTATTGAGGTTCAATTGGCTATTGCTTTCAACTTTAAAGTTACTTCTGAGGTGTCCATTCCATGGACAACACTGAATAAATATCAGGATGGATGCATCATTCAATAACTCTTCAGTGATTTTTAAGAAATATCTTCTATATTTATCAATGTACTGTTAGATATTATAGGAGAGGCTTGACAAGTGCATGTAAATAGACATATTGGGTACTTGTTTTCACATTTGACATCTCTCTTTTCAAGTTATCATCATCATCTTTGGTCCACTTTTGTGTTGTATTTTAACTGTCATATCCTGGTCATGATTATCACCCATATGACCTGGACTGATCTCCAATCGATCCTGACACTTCCTGATTCTCTGCCTCACTCTCTACCTTACTTGGGTTTACTCCAGTCCACTTCCATTCTTCATTCATAATTTCAGCCACAGATACTAGTCTCATTACAATAAATCCTTTACATTTGTACCTCAGATTATTACTATTATTTGTCTTATGCATTATCTTGCTTTGACTCGCTCAATTGTTCATTTTGCTTAGTATGTTTCATTATGCTTTGATACAATTTTAGTATCATGCTGGGTAGTTACACTCCCCAGTCTAACAGCCATATTCATTATGCAGTGTGTTCCAGAACAGCAACTAGAGCAACAATAGCAACAATAGGAGCAAAAATCACCACCACATCTGCTTCTTCTCAAATATTTACTCAACCCATCATATGGGAAGACCTTGCTCACTTGGATATAATTTGTGTAAATTCCATGTATTATTATTCCACCTCCACCATGCACTACTCCCTAGGTGCACTTATTCTTCCTCCTATGATCTAGTTGACTGGGAGTACACTGGCCATTCAGGTGAATATTATTTTTTGTCATCTGAGCCTGCTTTTAAACATGGATCATATCTTTCATCTTTCCTCAGTCCCCATCCTTGACTGGTCCTCTAAGTATGACCTTATCAATGACCAGCACACCTATGTAAAGGGAATTTGGGCCTTGTCTCTCAAGTATTGCAAGTTCAATGGCTTTTTCTATTAGATTAGGTGTATTGAATTCTGAATGACCTATGTGTACACTGCTCCTTTCATTTGTCATATCCCATTCTAGCCATTACTTGTCACCCATCCTGTCACACACCAATTTGCTACAATCCCAAGTCCTTGCAGCCAAGCCTTGGCTGTGTCAGCCACACTTTGGCCAATTATGCATTTCAGATATTCTGCATTGGGTTTCCATTCTCTACTAGTCTCATTATCTTTCATTTCCACAAAGCCTTTTAGTTAGCTACCTTAGTCTCCACATAGTCTCTGTTCATCTGACTCTCTCCACACTTTAGTTACAACCTGACCTCTACTTCTACATGCTTTGTATATCTTCATTGGACTCAATGAAGTGACAAAGGTTTGGCTGAGGTCTGGCTGAAGGTTGGCTGGAGTGGCCAGAATATTGGACAAGAGGTTGAGAGATTATACAGTGTATATCAAGCCAGGAAGTGGATTGACAATACAATTAACAAAATAAAGAACTAAAACTTGAATACTACTGCTTATATACTATTTCTAGAATAAGCTATTCATACTAAGTCCAATGAAGATATATAAAGCATATGGAAGTAGAGGTCAGGTTGTAACTAAAGTGTGGAGAGAGTCAGAGGAACAAAGAATATGTGGAAACTAAAGTTGCTAACTAAAAGGCTTTGTGGATATGAAAGATAAAGAACTTGAAAGGAGACTAGTATGAAATGAAGGCTCAATGCCAAATATCTGAAACATGTAGTTGGCTGAGATGTGGCTAACACAGCTGAGGTGTGGCCAATGAAGCCAAGGCTTGGCTGCAAGGACTTGGGATTGTGGCAAGTTGGGGTGTGACAGGATGGGTGGTGAGCCATGGCTGGAATGGGATATGACAGTATTCCCCTCTTAGCACTGAACCCTTGAGGTGCATAGTTGAGGTAACTTGTTTGTATCTATAGATCCTAATAAAAAGGAAAGAGCAGCTAGTCAAGGCCAAGAGGCAACCAATGCAAGTTGGCCTGATATCAGAGATAGAACTCTGTGGACAACCTTTCTGTTAAGGCAACACTATCACAAAGGACAAGGCCACAAATAGCAAGAGTGAAGACAAGAGGATGAGAGATAGAGGATGATGAGAAGAGGCATCAATGACTTATAGCTGGTTCTCACTTGATAGTGGGAATTCTAAGAGATTGAAGCTGAGGCTAGCTACTGTATATGACAGGTTTATATACTACTGACTACTACTTCTAGAATATTCTGAGAGGATGACTAACTACTGCATAGCTAGGCTGAATAAGCATCTGAGTAAGCTATGGCTGAGTAAGCCATAGCTGAGTGATTGGCTTAGTAAGCTTCACTCAGAACAGGGTTATCTATATTCCATATTCTAGAATGTTCCATGGGTCAAGTATATTCCAGGAATATAGTGAACCCTGACACTCCCCTGGACTGAGGCAGATGGAGGTGATAACAAAAGACTAGGATGGGCCAATGAGGAAGAGAAAGAGGAGAATAGGATGGAAGGTAAATATAAGTAAGGAAATGAATATAAGTGAAATGGTTGGCTGACCAAGGATGGCCAATGCATGTTGTAATAAAGATTGAAGTCATATTAAGTTGGCACCCAAAGGCCAGATTTGTTAGGGCATCTGGCATGGTAGTCAGAAATGAGTTCCAGGGCATTGCCCAATTCTGTTGCTAGTAGCCAAGAGAATTCCTCATCAGTCCCTTCATACCTGGTCCATCAGACAAGGTATAGAAGGTTGCATGGCTGATGTCAGCAGTCTATCTTGGTATCTAGGATTTCAGCAACCTCATATTTGGTCTCACCCTCAACTATTACCAGTGGAGGGGGGTCCTGGATGCAATTAGGGATGATGTTGGGAACTTCTGGCTCTAGTTGAGATACATGAAAAACAGGGTGAACAGCTTGCATGAATTCAGGGAGTTGAAGGGTGAAGGAATGGGAACCAGCCTGTGCAATGATTTAAAATGGTTCAAGGTACTTTTCCCAGAATTTTTTAGTTGGCTGAGTGGTCTGAATGAATTTGGCCTTTAAGAGTACTTTCTTGCTGACTTTGTAGTAGGGCACCTTGGAACAGTGGGCATCAGCTGATCCTTGATATTGTTTCTGGGCTGCAGATATCTGCTGCCATAGTTCCTGATAGAGTTCATTGAGGTTGATGGCAAATTTGCAAGCACAAGTGCTAATGAGGTCACATTTGGGATGGACAGTGATGTTTGGACAGTAACCCTTGTTGGCAAAGAATGGGGATATGCCTGTAGTCACACTTAGCACATTACTATAGGCAAATTTGGCCAAGGGAAATAGTTTGGCCCAGTTGTCCTGTTGATAGCTGTAGTAGTTGCATATGTACTGTTCCAGTGTCTGATTAACTTGTTCAGTCTGTTCATCACCCTCTGGGTGATAGCCTGAAGTGAAGTGTAATTTCATATCCAAGGCCTTGCCTAGAGAACAAAAGAAATGAGAGACAAACTTAGAGCAGCAGTCAGAAATAAAATGGCCAGACACTCCATGTTTGGAGAATACATGCATAACAAAGACAAGGGCAAGTTGAGCTGAAGTGATAGTGATACACCCTAGGCAGATCTACACCTGAATACTAGGGAAAAACCACATCTCAGCATCTAAACTATGATATTAGTGAAAGCAACCATCTACAACAGGATAGAGTACAATAACAAAGTCTTAAGTACAGGAGAAACAGGCTAGCTAGAATAAAGAAAAACCTGGAGTGCAGCAGCACTGAATATAGCACTGGCATCCAGAACCCAGATGGAACCAACATGGCTAAGCCATAACTGAGAGTGGCTATAGTGCAGCTGAACTGAGGCAACAGTGACATTTGTTTGGCTTCAGATGTGAGCCATAACAGACACACACAAAGAGAGCATAGTTAGGACCTCACATGAAAGAAGGCCATAGTGATGATCATATACAGGCAGAACATAAAATAATAATAAATAAAATATACTGAACTATGCTGCCTGAGTAGGAGAGCCTACTAGGCATTGACAGAAGATAAGAGAAATGCAAATGGATAAGTTGATCAGATATGTAGTTAGGCTCTGAGAAAGAAAGCAAAATAGAAAGAAAAGGCACTGGCAGAATACCAGACCAGAGGGTAAATATGAATAAACATTCAACCCCTAGTAGAGATGCTGAAATATGAACAAACCAAGAACCTAACCAAGGAATCAGCTAAAAAATAGTGACCTAGGATGGGATAAAAGACTGAGGATGAGGAGAGAAAAAGTAACAGGGATTTTCCCACCATTCTCTCACAATGTGATCTGCAGTAACAAGCCCTTCAGCTCCTGCAATGCTAAGTCAAGAGATACAAGCAAGTCTTGGTTCAGTTTCAAAGTTAGATGTGCTAGCCAGAGTTAGTACTTTGAGAGCAAAAGCCAACTTATACATTATTCTAAGAGAGAGACAAGCTAAATACAAGACAACTAAGTTCCAGGATAAAATCCTGAAGTTGTGTTAGTGAATTGAGAAGTCTGAGGGGCAGGAAGACAATCCCTTCTGACTTAAGTAGTAAAAAGTGCAATTTTAGGAGACAGGAAGACCATCCCCTGGAACTCACCCAAGAAGTTACATCTGCAATCCTTCCTGATGTCTTCTGACACTTTCTGACTCTATGATATGATTTTCTGCTATGCTTCTGATATCTTCCACCTGTTTCCATTTCTCACTAATCTCTGAACTATTGTTTTTTTATTTGATACTCAAGATACAATTACTGTTTCCAAGTATGCTTCTGCTCAGTTACACTTCTGCTCTTGTTTCTGCTACTTTTATTATGTGTCAAGGACTTCTATTATTCCTTGTATCCATAGTATTGCTACTTCCACTTTTACTATTACAATTAGCAATACTTGTATTTAAGTAGCTCACTTCTGTACCATAGTCTCCAATCGAATATCAACTAAGATCACCCCTAGTCTCTCTGATTCACTTCCAACCTTCTGACCCTCTTCTGACTTGTTTTCTAGTTGACTTATGTTGACTGGTCTTATCTTGCCCTTGACACTAGACTTGGATTCTAGTTGTCAATATATTGTTCATCTCCAACACTCTTCCAACACTGGTAATTATCTTCCGACATATGAATCATTTACTAAGTTAGAACCCACAAGAACTGGAAGGGCACAGCACATAAGCTGAAGCCAACAGTTCTTACCTTTAGTGTTACAGTCAGAAATCCTTCTGACATTACTTCCAACATTTCTCTGACATAGCACTATCATATAGCCTATGACCTCTAGTTCCTATATTCACTTTTTGGAATGAAACTTGACATTCAGCCACATACACTATACTTTTTGTAGTATATTCCTTTGTATTAACATTCAGTTTGTACTCCTTAGTCTTTGTCATATGCTCTCTTTCCTGTAACCCACTCACTTCTCCACTCCACTAGTATGATTTTAGTACTTTGCATATTTACTATGGTTACTCAGATTATTTAGTCTTCAAGTACTTCAAGTGTACTGTAGTACTTCAGTTTGTTAATTGTAATGTCTCTTCCACTCTCTAACTCAGTGGTTAAGCTACCTTTAAACATCCTCACTCATCTCCACTTAAATAATCTCTTCTCATTATCATTATTTGCACTCAACAAGATCTCCGGTCTCTGAAGATTTCTCTCAACCAACTCTCCAGTCAGGAAGTTGAGTATTGATCATTCTCATCCCTGGATCAGCCTACTCACTATCATTTGTAAATTGGACATTAGGAACAAAAGAGACACAGCACATAAGCTGAAGCCATCATCCATTCTGATCCCCTATCCTTGGTAGTGCTCAAACACATTTCCTGGAGATATTTCCAGAGTCTCCAGTTATTTTTCCTGGCCCTACAGTTTATTCTTTCTGCCTGGAATTTCTGGGTTATACCCTGGAAACAAGTTCACAACACTTGGAATTGCATACAGAAATATAGATATCCTTCTGTAAAATGCAATTCTGATGCAAACTTTATTATCTCTTTAGTTTCTGAATTGTTCCTATTTATCCTTCATATTTCTGTTGTCATTTTATGCCTTAGTACTGTGTAATAGTACTCAAATAAATTTTCTTTGTCATCTACTAGTTTTTAATTATTTTAATCACACAATTGCCATTCTCTCTGTTCTAGCCTTGTAATGGCAATTCAGGCTATTGGTTTTCAAATAGTTATCATTATTCTTTATTTATTTAACTGATTGGTATTGCATTTCAGGTAGATATTGAACTTCCATCTGTTTCTTTATTTAGTACCATCCACCATATGCCAAATATCTGGGGAGAGAAGGGGCAAGGATTTGAGTGAAACACTTGTTGGAATATGAGTGTTTTGTGATGTCACCACATTTTTATGTACTGTCATATCCTGTTCCAGCTGTCACTTGTCACCATTCTGTCATACTCCGATTTTCCACAAATCCCAAGTCCTTGTGGCCAAGCTTTGGCCACATCAGCCATATCCTGGCTGACCATGCATTTCATATATTCTGCATTAAGCCTTCATTTCATACTAGTCTCATTTCAAGTTTCTTATCTTTCATATCCACAAAACCTTTTAGCTAGTTACCTTAGCCTCCACTCAGTCTCTGTTCATCTGACTCTCTCCACACTTTAGTTGCAACCTGGCCTCTACTTTCACATACTTTTTATATCTTCATTGGACTTAGTAACAATAACTTATCTCTAGAAATAGCATATAAGTAGTAGTATTCAAGTTGTAACTCTTTAGTTTGTTAATTGTATCATCAATCCACTTCCTGGCTTGATATGCACTCTATACTCTCTCAATATTTTGTTTGATCCTTTGGCCACTCTGGCCAACCTTTGGCCAAACCTTGGCTGAACCCTTGTCCCTTCATTGACAAGCTGAGTTCTCACTTCTTGCTCAAACCTCTGTCCTCATTACTTGTTATATTAAATACAGGACTAGGATAGTGAGTAGCACAGCACATAAGCTGAAGCCAACATCCTACATTGTCTAGCATCTCTGGGTATCATAAAACTCACTTCTCAGCTGTGCCATCCTCCTTGTCCAACTGTGTTCAGGTCTTGACACATACATCTCACTTCCTTTAGTTTACATTCTTGTGGCTTGTCTATACCTAACTGCATTAGTATATATATTTCACATTTAATCTTTATTCCTCTGAGGACAAACTGTCTTTGATGTTGTTGAGACTGTGTCATTTATTTTAACACTGTGGCCTTCAATGAGATGGATAAGGCTATGCTCCAAAGAATGTGCATGAGAAGTGCCCCTATCTCAATGAGCACATTTTCTGTCAAGCATGCTCATGCCCGAGCTTTACGATGGTCCTTTCGGCCGCTTAATACGGAGGGTTGTTGTCCAGGAAAAACGATCCTGTGTATGTTGCCGTTGTTCTTTGTTGTATTGCCGCTGCTTTTTTCTATAGATTACTGGCATCACTGCCCTTTATGTTGCTGCGTGCTGGCTCACCTTGTATGCAGACGCGCGGAAATCGATGGCGCTGATAGACCTGCATGGCCATCGATAAGTCGGAGGACAAGCCGAGCGAGCTTCGAGTTAGTGGCAGGAGGCGTACAGATTGACTCCCGGGTGACGAGCCCCGCGCTCGTGCATTAGTAGTTATCCGAACGCCGAACCCAATTGAATATACGTTATTTCACCTGTGGAGTTCCCTACTTAATACCACTCTTGTGGTAGCTGTCCACCATGCCCCTTATGTACTAGGATCTTCCCTCTTGCTAACGTTTCGTCGTTTTGGTCTACTTAGATGTAGTAGGTACCGCGCATGGCTGAAACTAGAATCTGCCCAGCGTACTTCTAGCTAGGTTTGAACACGCCGTCGAACCCAATTAGAATTTCAGCAGACAAGCCAGTACGAATCTCTATCTGTGTGCTACGGACTCAAACAGATAAAAAAGAAACTAAAGGATAAGAAAGGTCGAATCAAAGGCATCTTTAAATTGACCACTAAACATATCGATAGAAGTCACAGAAGGAATAGTTGAAACGATCTGAACGAACGCAAATACCTAGAGTGAACAATGGCCAGGGGAAGACCTTAATTTCTTTTAGTCGTCATCAGATAAATCTGGCATTTAGAGCGGATTAGCGACAACGTAAATCTGGTAGAAGGATTTACTTGATCAGTCATACTCTAAGAGGTACATGGACATTATACATAAGCATCGGGGGTATAAAGCATCTATCCGGGTATAAAGAAAACACTGAGCGAGAGAGCAGAGTGCAACTTTGTAACTCAGAGGTTCTCGTCGTCGATAATAGCCGGAATGTAAAAGGTCAGAACACCACCCGCATCCGCCACATCGCCAATATAGACATACAGGATCATGCAGTGGTTCTGACATATACCTGTGGAAGGGCGAATGAACGGCGTTAGCATCACATCTATATAAAAAAATGATGAAGAGACAGTTATCAAAAGAAGTGCGTGCCGATGATTCAGGGGATCTCGGAAGCGATTAAATGAAAGGAAAGGCGTCGTTCTCGAAAGAAAAAACCATAGTTATGAAAGAAATGAGCCGTGAGCTCCGAATAAAACGAGGCATTATTAGCAACATTATCGAATCGTCAGGGGGGAAACAGAATAAGAAATTGGCGAAAAAAAGACTTGACAAAAAAAAAAGGGGCAGTAAACAGAAAATAATATCAAACGGAAACAAATTATGGGACAAAAGATTATAAAAAAGATGAGGCATCTAAACAACAACCCCGCAAAAAAAAATCGAAAAAACTAAAACTAAATTTTAAAAAGAGATAGAAGTACACACATGCGATAGTCGTGGTCGACACAACATGGCTATTTAAGAACTTGAGAAAGCTGCGGATTGATACGAGGACGGTGAACAGGTGCTCCGGGTCCGGCGGTTCGTCTTTTTCCTCTTCGGTGGCAGCGTCTTCGGCATGTTGTGCTAGAGAAGAAATACAACAAGATATGTTCAATGCATATAACAAGCAGAATGGATCGACCATCGCATTGGATGCTTAATGATAGCGCCCAGAGAGATAGCCGTAGTAACTGCCTCCTACTCACTTTTCGGGTTCGTACATTCCCGCCACTCCGTGTCCACTTTCACGCTCTCGGTGTTGATCGACAGCTGCAATACACCGCTGTTGTTCGCGCGCACGGCGAGCACATCGGACATTGGCCGCAGGCGGTCGACGATCGTGCGTAGTTTAAGGAGGGGCGGGAGGAGGATGTGTAGCTGGGCGGGAGGCAATTGCGGTCAGTACTAGCATAGGGGAAAGCAGAGAGAGAACGAAGACAGCAAAGAGAGGAGAGTGCATAGTCACATACATCAGGTTCCGGACAAAGCGGCTCCGTCAATCTGCTCACATCCGCCGGCTTCATCACCTCAATCCTGACATCATGCGCGACGCGCACCTTCCGTCCCGCGCGCGTGAGCCCGGTTATCTCGAACGTGAGCACAGCGTGCTCGTGTTTCTTCGCGAGCTTCATCACTACGTCCTCTGTCTCCATAGTGTTGGAGCTGGAGTTAGAGGAGGAAGAGGCGGACTTAAGCGCGGCGAGGAGCGCTTCGGATGAGAGTGCCATGGTGATCTCGTTCGAGGCGTTCGACTGGATGCGGTAGTTCGTGAAGAGAGAAGAGACCTTTATTTGTCTGCATAATCCCATTTTATAAATGTCGGTCAAAGATAAAAGAAGAGGAAGAAGAGAGACGCACGACCACACCTGTATCCCACCCTCGTTCGCCTCGCTATTGCAGATGATGTGCATGTTCTCTTCAGTGAACTTGACTATGCATTTCTTCTGCAGCTTCTCAATGGATTGGATGATCCCTGGAAGGACGTGTGAGACCCAAGGTCACAGACAGCAAGTCGTAGCGCCGTTGGAGTACTAACGGAAGAAGGTCGTGACGTTCTCGATTGTGGCGCGGAAGCGCATCGCGTGTTTTGCGTCGATTGCTCGTACAAATTCCGGCAGATTTCCGAGTTGGAAAAATGAAGTATTTGCAAAGGCGATTTTGCTCGGAAGTTAAGTTATCCGAGCAGTCTTGACGCGTCGAAGTGGTGGTCGCGGTCGAAAATGACGGGGCGCGTATTTGTCCCACGTGCCGCTAAGGTCTGCCACGGCCCACGGGTCCCTTCCCGCCAGCACGCTTCCTCCTCCCTTCTCATCCTTCCTCCTTCGTCGATGTGGAACATATTCTCCAGTTCCTCAAGTTCCAGTACTCCCTCCGACATGCCCTCTCACATCCTCCCGCACGCTCTCCCCATCCCCGCCATCAAGAAACTCGCTGGAAAACGTGTCGTGCTTGCGTCGAATAGCCCGCGGCGGAAGGAGATTCTGAGGACTTTCGTGCGTGTTGTCTTTAACTGAAGGCACTACTCTTTTTCTGATTGTTTACTGGTCAACATAGGGTCTCGATCCAGATATCATCCCCTCTACATTTGAAGAGAATCTCCCAGTGCGCTCCTTCGCCGACGTGCACGAGTACCCGGTGGCAACTGCTACGCACAAGGCTGTGGAGGTTTACGAGCGGTTGGTGGTACGTTAATAGCATGCTTGGTGTCTCTTCGCCGAACCACGCCCCTCATGCGACTGACCAGCAAGAGAACGCGGACGCCGCTCCGGACCTCGTCATCGCTGGTACGTCGCTCCATTTCCCGCCTTCTTCCTACCATTCATCCTCGCTGATTACTCTCCGCATCAATAGCGGACACTGTTGTTCTCTCACATGCACAACCCTCGACCTCTGATATAAGCTACTCCGTACTCCCCGATATAAGCCAGGAGTTGCTCGAGAAGCCTCAGTCAAAGGAGGACAACCTGCGCATGCTGCTCGATATGAATGGCGGTGTATGTGAGGTTGTGACGGGTGTCACTGTTGGTACGTCCATTACCTCCCTTTCCTTTCACCTCTCCTCGTCCCTACCCATACCTTCCTCCCCGTGTCCTTTCTTGTTCTGTCTTCTTCTCCCACCTGCTCTCCGTCCTTCCGTCCCCTCCCTTGCCTCCGTCCCCTCTCCTGCCTCCGTCCCCTCTTCTGCCTCCGTCTCCTCTCCTGCCTCCGTCTCCTCTCCTGCCTCCGCCCCCTCTCCTGCCTCTGTTCCCTCCCCTGCCTCTGTTCCCTCCCTTACCTCCGTTCCATATGTTCTCGCCACTTAACCCTACTTTTCTTTCAGTCTACCCCGTTCTCGCATCCCCAGGGTACCAGATCAAGTTCGCCCTCCTTCTCTGATCAATTTCGCGAAATCTAATGCATATACTCAGATCGATAGACGAGCGCACGCTGGTGTACTTCGCGGACAATCCTAAATACATCATCGATGCGTACGTGGAGAGCGGGGAGGGCATCGACCGCGCAGGCGGGTTTGCTATCCAGGTAAGCGTGCCCTTCTTCCTACCTATGGTCCACGACTGCCGCGTTAGCTGGGCGAGGGATCCTCGTCTTTTCTATACTTCGTGAACCTCTGCTCTCCTCACAGCATAGATAACTCATCTTCTACCACGCTCGATCCGCCCTTCCTCTTCAGCTTCCCCTTCCCTTGCGCACGCACACTTAACCTCTTCTCCCTACAGGGCCTCGGCGGCCTCCTTATCCGCAAAATCGAAGGCGACTACCCAAATGTCGTCGGCTTCCCGGGAGCGTCGTTCTTCAAGCTGCTCGACCTGCTCGTGGAGGAGGAGCCGGACTTTTTGGCTGTGTAATGGGGTGTCACTTTGAGTGTTACCGAACTCGAATGAGATGCTGATGAGGCAGGTTTCTTGAACGTAGACGAGGATCTACATGGTGGATAGTGGACTTTTGGACTGTAGGAACATCCACACTTGTTTCTGTTGAGATTTACATTGTTTTGTTTGGACTATTGTATAATAGGTGTGGCCAATATAGACGCATGATTCACGGAAGGAACATAGAAAATGTTCTGTTCACTGTCAGTTCTAGTGCCGTGTCAGAGAGTTCGTGAGCCCCCTTTCGTTCATGGCCGCCGCTGCTTGCCCTGGGGAGGCTCCTAGTGCAAACCCTAGGCCTGCTTTCCCTAGCTCGATAGGGTTCGCTTCTTCTCATTCGGTCGCTTCTTATTCGGCTGTATCTGCGCTCACCCTGATTCTGCTGACCTTCAGTAAACCTACATATGTCAACGCCCGTTTACTGGACCGTCGTCTGCCAAGTCACGTTATCGATTTAAAGCCACATTCTTGAATTTCCTTCAACTTTTTGGTCTTGGAATTTCGAAGTCGCTCTTTCCATTATTCTCCATTTCGCCAAACCTGAAAGTTATGCAACACTCATGGACGTTTATTTCTGTTTGCCTTTCAGATACAGTATTCGGGGGCCTAAAACGGAAAACATATGTCCGTATCCCCGTATTTTCCCTTAGTCGCATCGCATCATACATCCAAAACATCTTCGTCATGATGAAAGGAGTCAGTGCGCCCTATTAAGTTCTTTGTCCCGCTTGCTTTTATCTTTACAGCTTAAATATTCGCTCTGAATGACTTAGCTTCGCACTCTCGCTCCCAATCCTTTTCTCCTAGCTCGCAATATTCTAACATATTTATATAGGAAGAGTGGGACTACGAATTAGAGGCTGCTCAGCTGCTTTGTCAATATGTACCAAATTCTAGAATTGACAATGACTTTGCTCCCAATCACGCAGTCGCTCAAACTGGGTTTCAAGCTTACATGAAGCCTAGCCCGGTCACTCTAGTGGAACCATGTCGTAACTTCGGTATTGATAAAATCCTCTCGCAGTTGAAAAGAAACTGACAGTATGCAATGACTCTTACAGCGCCTCCCATTCCTGCACCTCCAAACCCTAAGCCTGTGCCTTTCGTTGTTCCTGCTGTACCAAGTCGTAATCCTGGTATTTACCACCCACTTCCAAAAGAAATACCTAAAGCCGTATATGTTATATAGTACCTCCTATTCTTGTGAATACAGCTGGCGAGTACAAAACTCGCGACCACGACATGTACCGCCGCTAGTACCAATCCGGAGGACTCGAAAAGCTTCGCTCACCACTTCTATATGTGTACGTCCAAGAAAACAATCTATACATAAATGGATACAACGATACCAGGTTGGCACTGTGGATCATACTAGATGATCCTGCAGGCCAATGGCGCTCGATTCAGCTGGGACATCCCCATCCCCACCTTCCGGACTATTGGACTGCATCGTTGGATAGTGGGAAGCCGACATGGCTATTTTTCAGTACGTTTGGGACTGCTCGATGGAAAAGGAGAGTTGTGCGATTTAAGTGAGTAAGCTGTTTTTATTTTGGAGATTACCTAGTAAACACGCATATTTCTGTTGACACAGTGTGGCAAATTCCTGAGGAGATTCAGAGGAGAACTGAAACTGATTGATCTGCCTAAGTACTTCAATATATTCTCATTTGTTACTTCTAACTTTCTTTCGCATCACATGGTAGTATCCAGTGGCATAGAGCACTTCACTCGAAGTAATTGGATAGTGAACTTACCATCATTTTTTATTCAGCAAAAAATCCACGTAGATTCTGGGATCAACTCGATAGTCTCCACCCGGGTATCACCTAAAGACTCTGTTCTCTTTTCCACCCAGGCAATGCATTCGTGACGCACAATCTGATGTCCACCTTGTGGTCTTGTAGATGGACGTACCAATGCAGCGATGGAGGTTAACGTATCGGGTAAGTTCATCATCCTGCCCAGCACCAGATAATACTTTCCCGCCCTCCAGAGTGGAAATGATCCCTTCTCATCTGGAAGTAGCTGAACAGTGAAGACGACTGACTTGAGTTTATCTGCAACCAGAAAAGTGCGGGGAAGAGGGCCATCGAATCTCCCTGGTATCGATTCAAGTGCAAATCCTGTAAAGTAGACTTTAAACCCGATATTAGAGTCTCCTGGTCCCCAATTATGTAGGGAGAGTAAACTGTGAGCGTCCGTGTTGATGGATCTATTGTATATACGACCACTTCCCATAAGAGACCTAGGTGCCCATCTAAAGCCGTCTCTTGGGAGCTTGGGGCGTTCATCGAATATGAGAGCAGGGCTGAAATGTTCAATGCGACGAAGAAGTAGTTCCATTCGTTGATCAGCAACATCCTGATCGTCACGGCCCTCGACCTCGAGGAGGAACGAAGGATTTATGTTGACAGTGGTAGCTATACACAACGTCTCGTCTAACTTCCGAGTAGTTTGACGATCGAGGAGTGCTTGATTAACGGCGTTGAATGCGACGCTGCCCATGTCCGTCGAGCCTTGCTTCTTCCAGCGATTCAAAAGGCCACTCATGAACGACATAGGCCATGTCACTTCGCCTTCGGCTGCAGCCAGAAAAAACGTGTAAATTCCCTGGGCTGCGAGAGCCTTTTCCTTCTGCAGGCGCTCTTTGGCGAGGTCTCCGATTCTCTGAGATCTATCGTAGAATTGGAAAAAAAGCCTCCGCGGAAGGGCCCCCTCCTGATATGTCCAAAGGCGGCGGCGCCATTTCGTATGATATAGTCCCAGACATATGTCCGGCATTGGTGCCAGAGAAGAGAGTCTCTGTAATGATGATTCAAGGACGAGGACCGCGGCTGCATCCTCATAGGTATGCCGCATATTCACGATGCAGAGCTTGCGATATTCTTTCAACTCCTTGCGTACTGGCACGCAAAGCGTATCCATCCAGAATCCAATGTTGCCACCTGTTTTATCTCGGTGGGAGAAGTGGACGTTGTTGACTGCTTTCTGAATCATTGACAGTATACATTCAGGTAATTTGTTTTCCTTCGGGTTGCCCATGCCGTCAGACCATCTAACAAGAAGGCGCCAATCAGCATGCATTGACAAAAA
>JASFDH010000373.1:0-25709 GCA_036937195.1 Nidularia pulvinata
ATTACTCTTAATTCACATCATTTCTACTTTATTTTCTTTCATTGGGTACATTTTACTATGTAGGATTTTCCTGATGCGCCGCCACTTAACTTTCCTGCTGGTGAGCTGTCCCTTATCTGCGGCAAGTTAGGTTCCGGAAAGACGCTGCTGCTATTAGGTTTGCCTTCTTTAATTCTTACTCCTGTAGATGCGCTAACTACGAAATGGCATGCACAGCACTTCTTGGCGAAGCAAATCTTCTGACTGGGCAAATATTATGCCCTCGATCACCGCCCGATGCTCTTGCCTCCTTTATGCACGCTATGCCTAACGAAGAATGGATTGTTAAAGGAATATGTGCCTACGTTGCCCAGGTAAATTCGATTGGTATTTGAACTGTTGTGGCTTGCTCATAGTTCGTTATCTTAGGCTGCTTGGCTGCGTAATGCTTCAATCAAGGGTAAGCAAGAAATGAGTGTAATCAAAAAATTTTCCCGCTCATTTCTTGACAGAAAATATTCTTTTCCATCTACCATACGACGAGGAACGCTACAAAAAAATACTCCAGGTATACTTTATCTTTCTTCTCTCGAGAAACTTCTGATTAGTGTAACTTCAGGTTTGTGCATTAGTTAGTGATCTTGAGATTATGGAAGATGGAGATGAATCCGAGATTGGAGAACGCGGTGTACGCATACTTTCAATTTTTGACTGTTAAACACCTTACCTCATTGTTATTACAGATCAATCTATCAGGAGGTCAAAAGTCCAGAGGCATGCTGAGTCTCGCTCTCTTTATGCGCGTATACATTTTCTCATAGCCTGATTTAGTTTCCCTCGCTCGCGCTGTCTATTCCCGAGCATCGATCCTTCTTTTGGATGACGTGCTGTCTGCTGGTAAGTTTCTCTATATACTTTTGTGCAAGATAACAGCAACTAATAATAATACAGTTGACGCTCATACTGCTCATCACCTCTACAACGAGTGCTTGAAGGGTGACTTAATGCGTGACAGGACGGTGATACTCGTATCTCACCACGTTCAGCTCTGTACTCCTGGATCTAGTTATATTGTGGCACTCGATAACGGCCGTATCCAGTTTGAGGGCTCTCAGGAGAAGTTCTACCGCTCAGGTGTTATTAAAAGCCTTGTACAATCCACAGATTCCAGAGAGAAAATTGGGGATAAAACAGATAAAGGATCATCGGATGCCATAGAGGAGACTGTTTTACTCGGCGATGTCGAATCCCAGTTCGAGACAAATATTATCCCGGCGACGACTGATGTGAAAGCGGAGAAAAAAACACCGAGGCAACTTGTAGAAGAGGAGAAGCGCGCAGTCGGGCGTATCAGTCGGGACGTCTGGGAGACCTATATCTTGGCTTGTGGCAACAGTTGGTACTGGGCAATATTTTTAATCGTCTGGATTGTAGCATCCGTCAGCCCTGTACTGGAGAATGGATGGCTGAGGTAAGTGTTCGTCATTTGCCTGAATCTGATGCCATTTACATGCCCGATGAGACTAACGAATGGTATTTAGATCCTGGTCTGATTCTTCTTTAGATGGAGAAACCAAAAGCACTGTGTTCTATATCTCTGTCTACGCTGGAATCACTATCGCTGGTGTGGTGATGGTGACTATCAGGTTTCTCTATCTATACGCTGGATCCATCCATGCATCGACTGTTCTCTATAAGAGGCTGCTAGAGGCTATTCTTTTTGCAAAAATACGGTTCCATGATACTATCTCTCGGGGACGATTACTAAACAGGTTTGGAAAAGATTTTGAAGGTATTTATATTGCACTCCACTATGAGAGCCGCGGTATTCGTGCTGTCTACTAGTGGTTGATAGCAGTCTATCAGACAATCTCGGATATTGTATCATGAACTGCTTTTCAGCTCTAACTGCTGTCGCCATGATCGGCATCGTGGGAGGAACGCCTGTCATTGTCGCCGCACTGATATTAGGTGTGATTTATTATAACGGTAAGTGCCCCTCAATTTTTATTGCAGACCGAAATCTTACGTTAATTACAGCTGCCAGAGTAAGATCTATGGTTTTTTATAATATGTATTTGATTCTTATCGTCGTAGATTTATGGCCAAACCTCAAGGGACATGCGAAGATTAGGTGAGCAATCAAAATTGAGTTTCTAGGATCATGGATTAACTACTTTACTGTAGATTCTGTTACTCGCTCTCCGCTTTATTCTATCTACGGGGAAACTATATCCGGAGTGACTGTACTTCGCGCTTTCGGAGCTTCTTCCAAATTCTTAAGAGACATGCTTCGTTGCATGGACACTGTAAGTGTGTATATATGAATCTGTTGAATAAGCTCTAATGTTTCATATGATAATCGTAGAATTCCAATCCGTTCTACTGGATGTGGAGAGGTAGGTTTATTCATTCGCATCCTGTAACTCTCTTCGTTAACGACTTCTAGTAAATCGATGGCTCTCTGCTAGATATAATCTACTTTCAGCGGCGATCGTCGGCATCGCCGGCCTCGTTTGTCTGCTCACTCCCGGGATAGATGCCTCCTTGGCTGGGTTTACTCTTGCTTTTGCATCTACTATTACGAACGCTCTTCTCTTTATGGTAATCTAATCAAGAAGCTATTATTTATGACGTAGTGCTAACCAATCATAGGTTCAACGATTTGTTAGTCTTGAACAGTCCATGGTAAGATAGATGTAGCAGGTATTACGTACTCTTGCTGATTTCGGATTTCAGGTTGCCTTAGAGCGCGTGAAGGAATATTCGGAGCTCGCTCGAGAACCTGCAGAATTTATTGAGCCGAGACCTCCAGCTTCATGGCCATCTAAAGGTGCAATCAAGTGTGAGGATCTCGTCATTAGATATGCTGTGAGCAGAAAGCAAAAAAATCATATCCGTGTACTAACCGTCGTACAGCCGGAATTACCCGACATTCTGCATAAACTGAGTTTCGAAATTAATTCCGGGGAAAAGGTCGGTATTCTGGGGAGAACAGGCTCTGGAAAAAGTACTCTTGCCCTTTCATTCTTCCGATTTGTTGAACCTACAGAAGGGCGTATTCTGGTGGATGGGCTGGATATTGCCAAGATTGGCTTGACTAATCTTCGCAGCCGGCTGACTATCATTCCTCGTGGGTGACCCCGCAAGATATCTTGATTTTGTGATTCAACTATAATGATTGACAGAGGATCCGACAATCCTTAGTGGAAGTTTGCGCTCAGCCTTGGATGTTTTTGATGAATAAGAGGATGCAGAAATCGTCAGCAACATTTTATTCATCATGAACTTCTCATGGACATTTCTTTTCCAGTATGAAGCCCTCCGCCGAGTGCATCTCATCCCATCTGAATATACTCCAGAAGAGGCCCAAGGCACGGTGAACGTCAATGTCTTCCGCAATCTTGATTCTGCTGTATCTGATGGAGGTGATAATTTTTCCACTGGGTGAGTGTGTACTCAGCACTGCAATTTTTTGGTGAACTTAATAGATTCTGTATCCCAGCGAGAAACAATTGCTGTGCATGGCACGGGCTATACTCAAGCAATCTAAAGTGCTAGTGATGGACGAGGTAGGTTGGCTCATATGTATCTTTATAGTACTTATTTCTCTTCCTAGGCCACTGCGAGGTCTGCACGAGTCTTGTTGTTTTACCAGCGAAAGAACTGCTGGCTGATATGTACCTTCCTGTATAGCGTGGACTATGCAACTGATGAGTTAATCGGGAGAACTATTCGACAGTACGCTTATAAATATTTAGCTAATGCACATGCATCCGCTAACGACGCGAGTTGTTCTAGGGAGTTTGCAGAGAGCACAATATTGACAATAGCTCATCGCCTGCGTACAGTGATCTATTATGACCGAGTCTGTAACACAATTGCTTACTCTGATACTGCCGCTTACAATGGATTTGAAGGTCATGCTGCTTGATCGGGGTCATATCATCGAGTTCGATACGTAAGGATATTTTTCGACATCCCAGTGTATGAGAAAATGCTCACAGGACATCCTGTATCCAGCCCCGCGACATTGCTCAGCAAGCCGTCGTCAAAATTCCACACTTTGTGCAAAGCGACTGGAAAAGATGAGTTTGCCTTGTTAAAAAAGATGGCAGGAGTATAATTGGTTTAATTGTAACCGAAGATGAAATGTTGCTACGTGAACGATAGCAATGATATCGTGCTATGTCGCGGCAGTAAATTTCTTCGTGCTCCTGCGAAACACTGCAGGATGCTTTTTGTCGACATGGATTCAGAGCAGTGGATGCAGCATTAAATGGCTCTTCATATACAAAGCGTTACAGATGTTCTTTGGTGGCGAAATAGTTACTCACCTTATTTGAAAGACGGTGGACGTATAGCGGGTACCTCGGAAGATTGTGCGCTTTGTTTTGTTGGGTTGAATCGCTAGCTTTTGCGACTGTAAGGTAAGAACGCAGCCATCGGAGAATATTTCGTCCTGGCCTTTAGGTCGGGAATGGCTACAATGTAAGATGGCTGCAAAAGATAATCTATTTGGGCTGCGGAGAACAATAACACTATTTGCTTTGCGCCGCCATACCCACTTGTCGCAGTGCCGTCATTTGTCCAATTGCTATAGCTATCGTACAACCTATCCTCTCGCGCACAGAACTATGGTCAGCAACGCTACTTATGTGAGAGGAGGCAGTTCGTATAAATCTGGAGCAGACTACGACAGAGGTTAATTGCAGTGCACTAGAAAGACAGGTTACACTCCTAATTTGCAGCATCTCATCCGACGAACGGCCTTGAAGACATCAATCGGGGTCGGGTCAGTCTCTCTTGACCACAAACCAATCGCGAGCAAGCCTACACCAGGATTTACTTAAAAAACTCGTTGCGAGCCCTCTTTGCCTTATTCTGGCAGAGCAGCAGCAGCGCGCTGGGACGGCCCTACCTGGCCCTCTTTGTCAAAGAACGAGTTCCCATAGTTCAACGTGATCTCCATGCCTGGCTTCATGGGCTCTACTGTCACCATACAGGTTCGTCGGTTCATCTCTTCACCAAGAATCGAGAGCAGGTGGACTTACACGCATAAAGCCCGATTCTATGTTCGCCATTCACCAGACGTACTGGAACGTTACCCTTGTCAGATATCCGATATTCTGTTGTATGGAAGAGGCACACACCATTCGCATGGCAATTCGGTTCCTTGCTGTGGTTGATGTACCGTGCTTCGTTCGCGGCGGGGGTGCTATCGATCGATAGCAGCGGGTTCAGCTGGAAGAGGTACGATCGGCCGCGGTGGCGTGATACGTCGCTGTTGGTTTGGGCATTCGTTAGTTCTCATCACCACCTTGAAGAGAGAGAGAGAAACGGAGCACGTACTCGCGTGAGAGTGTCGTAAGCTCGTATATCAGCTCTCCGACGTACTCTACCATCATCGTCAGATCAAAAGCACGAATTAGCTGGAAAATGCAACCACACACCAGAGATTAGATCACCCCGTTCCGCGCTCTCTGTGATAAACAAACCGAGGCCCCATTGGCTCTCGCGGACTTCTGTGCGCTGTGAGATGAGATTATGAACATCCCAGGCAACACTATACTGCAAAGTTTGCGCACTTTGTAGCGCATCTGCTGTATACTGACATTTATGCACAGATCCGCAGACGCGTCTGGATTGGGGGGGGGGGTCCTCAGTCTTCTTTGCAGAGTACATTTTGTAGCGGGAGAAGAAGTACCTCTATAAATTAGGAAAGATAGTTAAATGATAATGAGCTGAGGGAGAAACGGGGTGGGATGACAGGCGGCGTACTTCGCACAACACTTCACACACACTTCTGGATCGCATTCCCGATGCGCCTTGAAACACGGGCAGCGCTTCGTCCCACACACCTTGCCGCGCTGGTCGGCTTTGACGCAGTGACACCCGGGGGTTCTGCGCGTGCCTGAGAAGCAATAGGTCAATACAGGTGCAGCTGTTGATTCAAGACATAGCTCTGGATCCAAGGGAAAGCAGGAGGACTCACACTTCGCCCCGCATCTGCACGCGCTCTGGCAGTGCGCCTTGTTCTTGTAGCACGGGCAATCGGCGCGGAAGTCGCAGGCGCCGGCGTGTCCGCATGGGTGGTTTCTGGGGTATGGGTCAGTTCTTCATAGCCCTCAAAGCGTGAAACAAGGCGTACGGTGTGAAAGTCGACGAATTATGATCTACATTAGCATTAAGCACAACATACACCTTGCACCTTCAGAAGTACAAGTCATACCTGCGAACACTGATGGATGCGGCGCGGACCGCTTGACCCCCCTGCGGCCCTTCACAACAGGGGTGTTGGCAAAGAGGAGCTGGCGATGTTTGAAGACCTATATGTTGGGTGAGCGAGGAGTTTTAGGTATTGGGTATTAGAGTGGAGTGGGATAAAGAAAGTGGAATGAAGGAAGGGAGGCGAGGGAGAAGATAAAGAGGGAAGTGAGAAGACGAAGAGAAGAGAAGAGGCAAAGGGTTTGAATAAACAAGCCAATAAAACGAAAACTCAAGCACCCACCTCATGGCACGGCTTCCTGCATATCACCGCCAACTCGCACGGCGCCATGTGGGGCGCGTAGGTGAGCGTCGCACGGAGGACCTCAATGTCGTCTGGGGTCCAATAAGTTGTCTGTGGAGAGTGTGTGAGTATGAGATGTGTGTTTCCATGGGCTTCGAACCCCAAAGAACGAGGAAAGAGGATAGAACGGAGATAGGAAGAAGGAGGCAAGAACGAAGGAAAGAGGATAGAAGATGGAGGAAGGAGAAACGAGGGAGGAATGACAACGGGAGGGAAAGAAGGATGGATAGATGAATGAATACAGCGAACGAAGAATGGGGAAACAAAAAAGAGAGGAGGGACGGAGAGAGACAGTGGCTTACACCGCTGGCGGAGGCCCCAAAGAGACAGCACTCCGGTCCGCACGACACGTCGATACAGTTGTAGATCGCGTCAGAGGAGAGCGCGGGCGGGACAGGGAGGGGGAGGGAGATTTCATTCACTGTTGGTGGGGAAAATTAGCTTGGGCATGGGCTTGAGGGGGAGAATCGGGGTATAGTGAGGGAGGGAAATAAAATGGAACGGGGGAACAACCACGGAGGGTAGATATAAGAGGGTATAAGAGGAGAGGTATAAAAATGAGAGCGTAGAAAGATGGAGTGAGATATGAGTGTAAGAGGGAAGGAGATTAGACACGATGGGGATATACTGGTGGCCTGACGGAATAAAACATAACGGGAGATGGACGATGAATGAATAGAGGAATACATGGGCGGGAGGATAAAGTATAACTAAAAAGGGAGGTACAATAGAATGGGGATATAGCGAGAGTGTGGGTAGGGAATGAAGGAGGGATAGTGGAATGGGAATAGAACGAGGGATGGGGGATTGGTAGGGATAGAGTGAGGGAAGGACGGTGGAATAGGGGCACGACGGAAGAGGTACAATAGAATGATAGTATGACGAGAATGGGAGTGTAGCGTGAGGGAAGGATGAAATGGCATATAATAAGGAAGAAACGATAGAGTGACAGTATAGTGAGACGGGACGATAGAGAGGTAGTATAAAGAGGAAGGCAAGATAGAATGGGGGTATAAGGAGGACGGGTCGATAAAATGGAACGGAATAGATCATGGAGCGACAGGAGGAAAAAGACGCACTGTGCACGGAGCAGTATCCAACTGTACAGTCCAAATTGTTGCAGAAGTACCGCAGGAGGCCGGTGAGCGAGGCGGAGGGAGTGGCGGAAGCGTGTGCGGGAAGGTAGGGGAGGGGTAGAAGGTTGGGCGAGGGGAAGGGAGGGAAGTCGCTGCATGAGGTGGGTTAGATGGTTTGAAAGAAGGGGGCGGGAATGGGGATGGGGACGTACCGTCTTCGCGCAGAGGTGAGCAGCCCAACTTGTTCGTCTGATGAGTAGAGTAGGACAGGGAGGACACCTGTTTCGTCGATCTCCAGGAGAGTCATAGGTCCGTCCACGGTATGCGGGTCAAGGAGACGACGCGTCGTCTCCGCCACCACCACCTCCACTACCCACAAAATCAACTTCATTCTCATCTTCTAATCACCTAACACGAGCACTCACACTCAGCCCCCCGCCCGCCTTTCTGCCACGCAAACCACTTATACTCCTCTACATGGTCTTCCTGGTCGAACGTGGCGTCGTCTGCGAAGGGGAGGAACGCCATCCAGTGCGAGTCGTCCCCGAGCATGAGGCTGCGGTGCGTGGGCGTGCAGGACTCGTAGGGCGGGTACGGAGTCGTGGGGAAGGGGAAGTGCGTTGGCGGGGAAGGGAGGGCGTAGGTTGTTACGTTTTGTGCGGGTGCGGAGAAGGAGGGGAGGAGGGAGGAGGAGGGGATGGAGAAGGAGGAGGGCAGGGGGGCAGAGAATTCCTCGACGACGAAGTAGTCCCCTGGTGAGCCGGGGGAGAGCGCGACTGGGTGTTCGGAGTGCAGCGCCAGTAGAGCTGCATTTGGATCCGCTGCCGGCAGTGGAGGGCCGTACGCCCTTCGTCTTCTGCCACTCCCCCTCGCGTTCCCGTTCCCCGCAACGGAGAGTGACCTGAGTATGTCTACCGAGTCTGCCTCGTCCCACGTACAGTACTCCGCCCAGGTGGTGCGGAAGACGCTGAGCACGCGCCCCGCGGCAGCGGCAGCGTGGTGGTCTACCTCTGTAGTTTCGGGTTCGACATCCATGGTAGGGGTATAGTGGGCATGCAGGCAGGTGCCTCGCGCAAAGGACGCGTCGCGGTGGATGGTGCGTGTTGCATGTTGTTGACGAGAGTATGGGTGCGTGACGTGGTCACGATGGCGGAGAAGCGTGTGACGCGTCTGGGCCGTCGCGTGTTCAACGTTGGCGAGCGTCGACTCGCGCTTTATCCTTCACCCAACATTCACCTTCACTGACAACCGTAATGTAACCTCTATACCTGTACCGCTCCTCCGGTGCCTAATCATCTCAACGGCATACCATACGCGTGCCGAGGCTAGGGCTAAACCCAGTTCGCCTGCACGGCGGGCAGCTTCTTCACTTTGGGCACGCACCTTTAAGTCTTCCGCTTCATCTACTCGTGTTCGTTCGAGAAGATAAGCTGCGGAGAAGCATTCCGACCCTACCTCCCACATTCCTACTACCGACTGCCTCGCTCCATTACCAATATTTATTCTGCTTAATCAAAACCCATGCCACATACCGACTCTGATCGCCCCGAATCTTGCCTCCAGCGTGTGCTTCAACACGAGTTCCAGCCATGTGACCATCATGTCACTTCCGCCCATTGACATCTACAGGACATCCGCCGGAAGCGGTGGTATGTTGGCAGATTTTTGAGCTCGTGGCGTACGCGTGTCGATGCGTATCTTCGATAAGGTTCAATTTTCGTGCGTTATCTTCTTTCTGGATTCGCAGATGCTGTGATGGAATGCTTACTTGGCCAACATTTAGATATGACCCTAGTTCTCGTGAATCCTGCACATAATTTCCAGCAAAGAGCTACATTGATTTTGAAGCGATAGCTTACCCACTCTCTCTCGACGGCTGCACAATCCAATTTGATCGGAGCCTTCACAAATACTGACATATCCGCGGCTGCGTACCTATGTATGTCCAAAGTCTGCTTTACTTCCTTGACCCGGGCCCTTGATCTCAATCAAGAAGCCGCCAACTCGGTGTTCCTCCACTCTCGTAAGACTTCCTTAAGCTTAATGGGTGGACGATATAAATGGACGTCGGTGTCATCCGTAATATAGGCCCGAGTCGGTGTAGGTGAACGTTGCGCAGGTCAATTAGCTCGGTGGTGAGTCGGTATTTATACTGCTTGCCACTGCCAGGAGGCTGATGTGCTCGTCATCATCACCCTCCTCCCTCAATCGATAATTACCCGGTTCCACAATTCTTGTTAGTGGCCACAGCGATCAACTCCGAGGACGATTAATCTTATTTGGGGGACGACGACAATCGACGAGCTTATCTTCCGCCTCACTGTTATCCTTCACCATCACTTCAAGTATCCAGCACGACGTAACATATACCTACTCCAAACTACTTTCACCCCTCGTGCTTTCCAGCACACCATGTTCACCTTCCGTAATAGCCCAGAATACGAAGCCCGGTCTGTCCCACTCCCAGCACCTTCGTCAACCACACTTATCTCACATTTCTCTCTTACCACTCAGGCTAAAGACGCCCTTCGTACCCCCAACAGCAACGCTTAAAGACATCCACAATGCAGTACCGAAACACCTCTTAAAAAGTAAGCGAACAATACATTCATCGGCATTCACTGGCTAATTCCGCAAATTCATTCGCAGAAAACCCCGCCCTCGCGACCTACTACGTCCTGCGCGATATCATCTTCACGCTCCTCCTCTACAGATTCGCCGCATGCATCTCCCCGTGGGCCGCGTCTGATTTCGGTGGTCTCATAAGCGGAACGTGGGAGAAGCAAGCGGTGCAGGCGGGGATGTGGCTTGCCTATTGGTGGGTGCAGGGCTTGGTCGGGGCGGGGGTGTTTTGTCTTGGTGAGTGTTTTCCTGTGAGGGTTATGGCGGATGGGGGTTGATACAGATGGGAGTAGGACACGATGCGGGGCATCAGACACTGTACAATAGCAAGACCATAAATAACATCGTCGGGTTCGTTCTGCACTCCGTGAGTAGTCCATCGCTATATTGCCTTTTGTTTACATTACTTATGAAGACTCGGGAAGTATCTCCTCATCCCGTACTATGCTTGGCGTGCAACACACCACGCGCACCATGTACGTCTTTAAATTTCCCCACTGCACCCAAACTTACGCTCAATGCGTACAGAAATCAACAGCTTCCATCGAGCGCGACGAGACGTACGTCCCGTACACGCGCAGCGCGCTCAACCTCCCGGAGGAGACGAAGGCCGTGAAAGCGGACTATAAGGAAATGTTCGAGGAGACACCGGTGTATACGCTAGTACGGATGTTTATCATGCAGGGGTTGTGAGTCCTCCGCGATGTTATCCCATACCAACCGGTTATTGACAATGCTTCTGCGGACAGTGGGTGGTGGCTTTACCTAACGTACGCCATATCTTACTGTCAATCTCACCTCCGACGGCCTGCATTAATACTCACCACTGGGTGAAGACAAAACGCCATGGGCTCTGCGGCATATCCCCCCGGCACGAACCACCTCAATCCCAATTCGCCCTTGTTCAAGCCGGAGCAGCGTGAGGACTTGCTGTCGTCGTCCCAGGAATTGCTTTGAATTGACTTTCTGATGTCAGGCAACGATATAATCCTATCTGACATCGGCATCGGGCTCATGGCTGGCTTGTTGGTCTATTTAGGGCCTGGGTTCTTTTTCAAGTATTATCTCATTCCGTATCTCGTGAGCGGCGACTTCATCTCACTGACGTATTAACTTACTAATGTTTATCATCACAGCTTGTAAACCACTGGTGATTTTACTTCCCACTTTCATATTTCGATTCCACTAACCTTGTAACCTGCAATAACTATAGGATCGGTAAGCCACATTCCTACTTCTGCGTCAAACAGACAATCTTATAATTCTCTGCAAAGTCATGTTCACCTTTCTTCACCACTCGGACCCCACCATTCCGATATACAGGAAGGGAGCATGGACATTCCTCAGAGGCGCAGCCTCCACCGTGGACAGACCGCTTCTCGGGTGGATGGGCAGGTTTTTCTTCCACAACATTAGTCATGATCATGTTGCGCACCGTAAGTCTTTTTATAACATTTCTCGCGATATGTGGCGCAGACACTTTCCCCCTAGATTTCTTCTTAAGAGCGCCATTCTGTAAGTGAATTTCATTCTTGCGTTTTTATACATCGTTGACGTGGTCTGATAGACAACGGGCCCGAAATTACCAAAGCGATCAAGACAGTGTTGAAAGATAACTACAACTACGACTCAACTGTGAGTAGCTATGCTCCCACTTGCATGCATAATTTCTAAGTCACACAAAGCCCTCTTTCTACGCGCTGTATCGATCGTTCACGCAATGCCTCTTCGTTGAAGACCAAGGAGATATTGTGTTTTACAAGAATAAGGATGGTGTCGCTGCAAGAGAGGTCGCGAAATCTGTTGTGGCAGAGGTCAAGGATGCAGAGCAGGATAATGTGCAGGTGGATAACCTATTGATAACATAATTGAAGGAGAAGAATGGTTTCAATCGTAGTAATGCTGTAGCTTATGCAATATACGCACAATTATAATATATCTAACAGATTCTCCGTTCTAATGGACGATTGAGGCTTCTGCCTTCTCAAATACTCTGCGAACGCTACGTGCCGATGTCGAACTTACGCTAGCGTTTATGAATTCTTCACACCTGGCTAATATGAATCATAGCACTGATAGTTTGTCAGAATTACAGAAAAAAATACTAGAAATACAGAAACAAACGACACGCGCAAATCTTTAATGACCCAAAACTCGACTACACTAGTCCTCTTCGCTATCCATATCATCGTCACTGTCGCTCTCCTCTCCTTCAGCGACATCAATAGGGTCAAGGGCGATGTCGTGGTCCGCACCCACGTAAGAGTCGCAGATGACATAGAGCTTCAGGGAATGTGTACCCTTGGGCAGTGTAAACTCGAGCTTTACGCCCAGGGTCTTGTTGACCGTGACTCGCTTGATAACAAGCAGTTGCCGGGATGCAGCATCGCCGACAACAAGCCACCAGTTGGCCATTTTCTTGAGGGGATAGAAGGGTGCGACAACGGATTGATCATCCTCGCTCTCTTCATCTGCGTCACGTGCCAGCGTTACCTTGAGGGTAATGGGAGCACCAGCGGTATATTCTCCGGCGACTAGTTCATGCGCGACATCAAGAGTGGGGTATGAGTTGACGAAGGTGGCAACATCACGCCTGTAATCAATGATGAGCGACAGTCGAAAAGATGACAGGTAGAAGTGCTTACATCTGAGAGGCGTCCATTTGCAGGAGCTTAGTCCGGTCGTCGTCCTCCATTTCCATAACATCGTACACGGACTCTATACCAGCTTCTTTGCAGCGCTTGATGAGCTACGATTAAAGCATGATGAGTATGAGCTAGAAAGTAAAATAATGGGTTAACAAACCTCTGGCTCGAAGTGGGGAATTTGCTTGAGTGGCGAATCCGTCTCCCACATCGCCTGCACGCACATCTGGGAAAGATCCATAGCACCTAGTGCGTTCAACCAAGCGTTGGATGACATAACATCCACACAAGCTGATAGGAGGTTGAGAACCTTCTCGAGGACGAGCACTTGATCTGCTGCAAGATCGGGAGGAAGCTGCAAGCGCGAGAAATGCGCCTGCAAGAGCAAGAACGTCTTGAAGTGCGGAGCTTCGAAGTCAATACTATCAAGCTTAACAGGAACGCGGTCATAGATGCGGCGGAGGAGCGTGTCTTCATGACGACGAATAGGTATACTTTCGAATTCTGCTGAGGAAGACACAACTTCCAACAACCCCTTGAGCTTCGTACGTTCCTTGAGCGAGAGAGTATAGACCTCCACCGTCACGTCTAAAAAAGATATCAGCAACTCTATCAGGTCACTGTTACAGGGAACACGTACAAGAGATGTTATAGTAGGCAGCAATCATTCCGAGGTTAAGGGCGGAGACGTCCATTTCGTCCTCTGGAAAGGAAATAAGTATGAGATCACAGAGTAATATTGGTGGAACTTACCAATAGCAATGCATTTAGAATTCACGAGGTCACTTAATGTATTCTCTACCAACTCGGAAAGATGGTCGGATAGATGCTGATGGCTAACGTTGTGGAGATTATAGTAATTCGGGTTCTGCGTCATGCGTCTGTAGAAGTAAGTCCACGTGAGGATGTCCTAAACAAAAACCCTCAGTATGTAGTCAATTCACGATTGAGCCCGAAGCTCACCATAGCGTCCTGCTTGTTCTCGATGGTCTTCACTGCAATCTCAGCAAGGAAATAGTCATGCAAGAGGTGAGTAGGGAGATGCGATTCGATTGGAAGACCTTCGGCCAGGAACTTCTTGTAAAAGTCCTTCCTCGTCTGCTGGCACATCAAGACGCATCGACTACGCTCGTCCTCAGATGGTCGGCACGCATGGCCCATCATCTGCAACACGTCCATGACAGGGTAGTCGATGTAACGGTGCTCCTTGCCCTCATAGAACTGGACTCCCATAATGACAACCATGTAGCTGGCGACAGGAAGGCTCCATGCAGTATCCTTTATAAGATCATCATTAGCATCAATAGCTCAGAAGAAAGCAGATAGCGTACCTTGGATGCAACCAACACCTGGATCGCTCCGGACTCAAACAGACGCTGAACGATCCGCTTGTCTTGCTTATCGAGAGCTTCGTGGTAATACCCGATGCCGTGCTTCAGCGTCTCCACAAGTCCTTCGTCTTTGATGTGGTCAAGATGAGGCTGTAAGTCTGCAAGCTCGAGGTTGAGGAACCGATCAGGCTCATCGTCCGCGGAGCAATGGGTCAAGATGTCGTCGACAGTGAGACGACATTGCCGGCGGGAGGGAACAAAGACGATGACAGGTTTGGTAGGCGAATATTCCACGATTGCGAGGTAAGTGGGCTTCGCCATCGCGATCATGAGCGACGGGAAGTGGGGAATAGTGAACGATTGCAGATGGATGTCCATGTCCAGTGGGCGTGCGCTGGAGACCACGTTAGATGAGGCAAAAGATAACAATAAATGAATGCTCATGCCTAGGTGAGAAATTGAAGATTGCGTGTGAGGGCACACCCATCCATTCGCCAAGGTCGCGAGCGTTGGCGAGTGATACACCACAGGCCACAATGCGGGTCTTGATCTCTGTTTGGGCCGACACGTATCGCGTGCGCGAGATGACGACCTCGTAAGTGGGACCGACTTCACCACCGACCAATTGCACCTCGTCAGCGATGAGGAGCCCTATGTTTTGCACGTTTTTCCTCTGCCTCCATCGCCTCGAGAGAACGTCCCACTGCAAAATGAATCAGTAAACAGTAGATGAAAACAACATGATAAGTCATACCTGTGTTGGTGTGCAGACAATAACATCACCCTTCTCCAGAAGACGCAAATCGGCGCTCGTCTCTCCAGTGAGGCTCACGATCTCCTTTCCACCCTGAAGGCTCCCGAACTTCGCCTTCCATTCCTTCACGCGCATATCGACCATCTCCTGGTACGGTTCAATGCAAACAGCACGCGGCTGCTCCCTCTTGCTCCAAAGGCGTAACAGCGCGAACTCCGCACAGATGGTCTTCCCACTTCCAGTAGGAGCACCAATGAAAACGTTCTCATCCGAAGTGTACAGGGCCTGGAAGACCTGCGTCTGGATCTTGTTGAACGTCTGGATGGTCGACGAGTACAGGCTCTCGAACTCCTTGTTGTGGAGTGCAGAAAGTGGAAGAGGCTGGAGATCAAGCAGGGGGGTGACAGGCGGGAACTTCTCAGGAAGAATGAGGTGCTTGAAAGAGATAGGCAGGCGTGTCTCGGCATGCAGCCAGCGGTCGGAGATGATGGAGATGTAGTAGTTGGGAGGAACGGGCTCGGACATGGGGACAGTGAGGGTCACATTGTGTTCGTCCTCCGCGTAGCGCTGGCGCAGAACGAAGGTGTCGTGGAAAAGGATGACCTCGCCGTCCACGTCCTCGACGAGGATGAGGAAGGTCTCAGCGCCACCATGGATCTTTTCGTCCCATCGGAAGTCGGGGACAATCGAGAGATCGATGCGTAGAAGGGAGCGTGTGATGGGCTGAACCTGTGCTTGGAGCCTGGAGAACGATTAGTTGGATTATGACCGGTTAAGCAGACAGCAACTTACTGAAGTTTGGGGAAGTTGTGAACCAGGCGGTGGACTAATCTTCCAGCGTTCGGGATACCGATAAGCTCGCCGATTTCGGGGGGTGTCTACGCTCAATGTTAGCACAAACTTAACACAAATATACATCAGGACGTACCAAGTCAAAGTAGCGATACCACGGCTATAAAACTTCCATCAGTCTCATATCGAGGATAATAAACATTAGCACTTACGAATTGCTTCCCTTCAGCCTTCCTGATAACTTCAGACGGGACGCCTTTAAACTGGCGGAGGGGTGTCATCGACCCCCACATGCGCTTCTCAACCATCTTGCACAGGTCCAGCGCAGCCTTTGCAGGGACGGCCCACCCACGCTTGAGGCAGATCTCGAACATCGCGCGGAGGATACTATTAAAAAATGTGAGATAAATATTAAGGTAAAGGTGGAAGATGGGACGCACCGGCCGGCAGATTGTTGTACGAACACCATATCGGCGACGAGTACGAACCCATCAAGCTTAAGTTGCGAGATATACGCCTGCAGCAGAACATTGATCTTCGCCGCGGGCTCCTCAACGCTCTCCTTCACCGGAATCGGCACGCGCTCGAGCAGCTTCGCTAGCTCCAGCTTCTCTTCCTGCCTCACCGGAAGGAGCTTAAACTCATTCGACAGCGCAAACACCCTAAACAGCTCCAACGTCGACATCGTCGGGCGCAAATGCTGGTTATACACCATCATCGAGTTGTACGTGACATAGTAGTGCGACGCGATGCGGCCAAGCTCCGTGCTCTGGAAACGGCCCGAGGCGCGCTCGTACTTGATGAGCTGGCACTTTTCGAGGAGGACCGCGGCAGAGTGTGCGATGTCTGCGCGCTTCTGCACGAGGGCGGTGTCGTCGTCTTGGTAGTCCGCACCAACGCCGTACAGGCCAGGGTCCTTAAGCATGCGGACATATCTGAAACTAAAATAAGCAACGAACACAAATGAAAGGAGGAAAAGACATACAGGTAGGTGTACCCCAACCACTGTACCGCCTCATCCCTATTCCTAATTGTCCCCAGCACAATCTCCGCATTCAAATTATCCGCGAGCTTACTCACGAACTGGCTCTCAATCGGGAGCTGCTGGTTCAGCAAGCTCAGGTAATACTGCAGCTCCGAGTGGTTCGTGATGATAATGCCCTCGCCAAATGTGTCGTACTGCGGTCTTCCAGCGCGGCCAAGCATCTGGAGGACGTCCTGCGAAGACAGCTCGACCCAGCGGCCCTTCTCGGGGTTGTATATCTGCGTCCCCTTGATGATGACCGTGTGCGCGGGGAGGTTAACGCCCCACGCCAGGGTGGCGGTACACACTAGGACCTGCACCGACCCATCGCCAAATAAGTCCTCCACGAGCCCGCGGTCCTCCCTCGTCATCCCCGCATGATGTATCGCGAACCCAAACGGCAAGAGGTCCCTCAAATTCGCATCCTTCACATTCCCCGCCTCCTCCGTCAGAATCTCCCTCACCGCCCCATCCGGCTTGACAAACTGCGTGATCGTCTCCTTCTCAATCGCCATGTCCCTCAAAAACCGCGCCGTCTTCGCCGTCTCCTTTCTCGAGTGCACGAAAACCAAGGTCTGGTTCTTCCCTGCCTGGTCGAGCACCTTCTCGTAGCACACCTCGTTCATGACCTGGTACCGCTTGATGGCCTTCTTCTCTGTGATGCCGATGAACTGCTGCTGCAGCCCGCAAGGGCGGTAGCTCGCGTCGAAGTAGAACAGCCCCTTCTTCTCGTCCACACGCAGGAACTTCGCCACGTCCTGGTAGTTCGGCAGTGTCGCGGACAGCCCCACCAGCCTCACATACTCCCGCGTCTGCTCCATCCGCCTAATCGTCCTAGCCACAATACTCTCCAGCACCGGCCCGCGCTCATCGTGCAACAAGTGAATCTCATCAATAATAATGAGCCGCACCAAATTCGTATAACTGGTATCCGTGCTCTTCCTTGTAATGACGTCCCATTTCTCGGGCGTCGTCACGATGAGCTGGGTCTCGGCGATCTGGGCCTTGGTCATCTGTGCGTCACCGGTAAGCTCGCCGACGGTGATGCCGAAGACCTTGAGCCGCTGGGAAAAGTTGCCGACCATCTCCTGCACGAGAGCCTTCATGGGAGCGACGTAGATGATCTTGAAGGAGTCGAGCGCGAAGGTGCCGGTGGCGGGGTCGCGCCATTTGGAGAGCTCGTTCAGGATAGTGAGCATCGCTACATTGGTCTGCGTAGCGTAGTCAGTAAATAAACCTGTAAAAACAAAACAATAAACCAACGCACCTTTCCAGCTCCCGTAGGCGCACACAATAAAATCGGCTCATCCGTTCCAAACGCCACCGGATAAAGTTTACTCTGCACGCGATTCAACTTCGGCACTGTGAACGCCTCCCTCGCCCACGCCGGCATTTCCGACACACTGACCAACTCCCCCTCACCCACAGGCTTCTGCTTAGGCGCAGGGACATGTATCTCCTCGTACCCCTTCTTCGCACGCTTGAACGACCCGTCGGGGAGCTTGCACTTCTTGTTCGACATGAGGTGCCCGCCCTGCGCGAAGGCCATCGCGTCGAGGTCGAGCGTCTTTTTAGGCATGACGGTCGACCCAGGGGCGAGGGTCGCTGTGCGCGGGACCTGTTTTGGCTGGTCGATGTCCATTGCGTCCGTGGACGGGTCTTTTTTGGCGGTCCGGTCCCCCGCGAGCTCCTTCAATATCCACCCGACGCCCTTCTCCCGCATCACCACCTCCACATCGACCCTCTCCTCCGCGCTGCTACGCATCAATTTCGTACACCACACAACGACATCGCGGTTCTTCAAGAACCGTGTGGTAGTCTCGAAGCTCTGGTAGTCGAACAATTCCATGAGCTGGTTCTCGCAGTCGCGTAGGGATGCGTCACTCCCAAGGATGGAGAGCACCGCAGCGGCCTTGTCGGCGGCGGTGACGGGGTCGGGGTAGATCTCGCTGATCTGCCGCTGCACCCAGAAGGCGTCGATCGAATGGGGCGATACAAGGTCCTTGTCCACGGGGGCCTTTGCAGAGCGGGAGGGGCCTGTGGACCCGATGATAAGGTCCTCTTCGCCTGCGTCCCCCCCTTCGGGGAGGGCTTCCCCAGTAGCATCGGCCTCGCGCTCCTCCTCGTCCTCGTCCGACTCTTCGCGCACCTCGAAGCCCTCCTCATCCTCTTCCTCCGCCTCTTCCTCGTCAAAGACCACCGCCACGCCCACCTCGTCGTCGATCTCGCCCGCCTTCCTTTCCGCATCCGGGTCCGCCATCTCCTCGTCCTCCGCGCCATAATCCGTGATCTTCTTCGACAGACTCACCAGCTGCGCAAACAACTCAGAAGGCAGCGGGCCCAGAATGCTCTCCATCTCCTGCTTCTTGTCAAAATCCTTCATCCCCTCGTCCTTCAGCGTCTCGAGCACACCATCCGCCGCGCTGCGCACAATATCCTGCGCCTGGTCCCCAAGGGACGTGTGCACCGCAGAAAGAATCATCTCGTACACTTCCCGCGTCTCGGCAGTGCGCGGGCGGTATCTGAGGCCCTCGACGTCCTCCGTCGCCTCGATGATGTCGGTATACCCAAAGCCCACCTCCGCCTTGCGCTTCGCGGCCTTCTCCGGGGCGCCGTCCTGCTTGTCCGCGGTAGCCTTCTTCTTCTTTTTGTCTAGGTCCTTCGGCGCCTGGCGCTGCACGCGCGAGCCCATCTCGCGCGGGTCGATGCGCCCGGCGAGGGACGTGGGCGCGCCATCCGGCTCCTTGTCCCTGCGGGGGAGGGCAGAGCGGTCGGCGGTGAGGACGAGGGACGAGATAGCCCCGTAGTTGTAGCCTGAGAGATCGGGTTTTCCAGACCGGCCAGCCATGGTGACTGTGTGCGGGGGAGAGAGGTTCGAGTTCAACGACGGTGACAGCCACGCTCAAAATTATTGATGACTCAGCAGCGGAGTACGACTCGAGTTGCCGGCTGGGTTCAACTTCGGCACCGAGCTCAAATACGGCACTCGTCTAGAAATATCGAGGTAGATGGGATTTGAGGCGTGTGCTATATGAGACTGCAGTGTCAAGAGAATACCGCCAAATGAAAGGGTTGGGGGGCAGCAGAGGCTGGTCACAGCAGCGTCACGTCACTCTCATTCCTTTGTCCACGTGAGCTGACGCGACAATGGAAGTTATATAAGCAATCGTTCCTTCACCTGCCTCGTCCCTCTGCTGTCCATGAGAAATATTCCCGGGAAGCGTATGATGCATAGAAAATTTATGCTGAAAAAAAGCATATTTACCGTGTCACTATAATGTGTGTACAATTGCTCTGAGAATATTTGTGTGGTTTTCAGGACCACGCAATAGTTCATATCTTGCATCTAACAAAGAACTTGTCGTTTGCTAAGTCCTGTTTCCTAAGTAGAGTATTTGTTTCACGATTAATCTAAATTTTGACCAGAACTTGCAAGATCTGAAGGCCATTCTCTGTTTTGTAAATCCTTCTTACAGGCCACACGACATAATGCCCCTCTGACTTCCTTGCTCTCCTCATGTTTGTGAGCACACGTAGAAGCTGAGCAGCTTTATATTATAGTTAATGTCAATATTATAATTAATTGACCTCGTTCTCGCTATTAGCTTCGTTCCTTTGTGAGAGTAGAGATTTAGGAGCAAGGCAGCTATCTTTAGTATGATATATCATACTCGGTTGCCATCGTTTATACCGGCCTTATGGTCTAGTAGCATGATTCCTCGTTTGGGTACAGCTGAAGCCTTAAAATCGAGGAGGTCCTGGGTTCAACTCCCAGTGAGGCCCTTTTTGTTTTTTGTGATTTACTCTCATATGTTCCTCTACCTACCTCTGCACTGGTAATTCTAACTTCCAAGTATATGCTTTTGTTTCAATTCTCATCTGCTCTATTTCATCCAGAAGAAAGAATCAAACATATTCATTCTCCAAAAAGCGTGCAAACACCGCTTTGACAGTTCCTTCCAACTTCACATTCCGCCACCATCATATGTCCGCTGACCAGCGACCGCCAGCGCCAACTTTCAACCCAACCACACTAATGCCTCTGTCATAGACAACGTCTGTCCGGCAACGTTCAGGTGGAGATATGCCGTCAAATCACCTTGCACCCTGGTTTGTCCAGGTGCATATAAGGGAACTCTCCAATCCGGGGCCTTCGTCAAATGTTTGATAGATTTGCACTCATCCCTAATTCCAATCCAATTTGCCCTGTTGCTCTTCTCAAGTACTAATTGTCACTCACCTGTATGCTTCTAAACTGTGCTCTCCAATGAAGAACCCTGGAAAGTCCTCCAGATAGCACGTCCAGTGACTCTGCGCTCGTTTCCAAGAGGTTGCTTGACAGATAAACTTCCCTGATGCCGCCATGCCACCCTCTGGTGACAAGCGTGTGCCCACCCAGCTCCAAAAAACACAACACACAGTGCAATATTAATATCTGTCAGGCAGACAGCTCAACGCGCGCGTTAACAGCGGCATTACTCATATCTTATTTAGAGGGCGTAAGTTATGGTCAGTAATTGGCTTTTTACCCCCACTATCATTCGGAACTTTCAACTCCCCCAGATGTCAGGCCTCAGTCTACCTGAAATATACCAGGCGATTATCCGTGGGCTCGAAGCAAAACAAGTTACGACTGTACATTTCACGTCTTTCTCTCTTCCCTGCATGACACTGATGTGTGTTTAGTACGTTAACTGTGCGTCATTCAAGACTTACACTAATTTACGTCCCGATTGTAATATTCTGTGCGGCAGTGGCTAGTTTGACGGTCTTGGTAAGTTACCCTGCCTTTTATTGTTCTATATTGAAGAAGTCTCATGTTTATTCCTGGAACACAGTGCTATGATTTCATCTTGACCCTCCCACTCGAAGTGCCATTAATATGGCAGCGTCCACTCAGTGTGATCACAGTACTGTTTGTCTTCACCAGATACCTGCCATTCATCGACGTAACTGTCCTGGTGTATCGTGAGACAATCTCCGCCTATTTTTCGCGCTTGAGATGTTCATGAAATAAAATAAATTATAGAGCAGCTGATGTACAATATGTCCGTTAAGGATTGTGAGGCCGCAAATGAGACATTTGGCTGTAAGTAAATTATCTCTTAAAAAATTTACAGTTTTTACGAGGAATTTGCAGGGATGTTCATGTCCGGACTAGCTCTCGCAGAACGTAAGACATCACCGCCATTACCCTCCCTTCCCCCTCATTCTGACGTTATATAGTGCTTCTAATCATTAGGACATGGGCGGTCTGGGGAAAAGATCGAAAACTTGCTTTCGGGCTACCCATTTTCTACCTGGGTCTTATGATTCCAGCCTTTGTGAATATGCGGTTCTTCCTGGATTCCGTGACATGTAAGCTTTTTCTTATTAACTGATCGCTGACCATTGTCTGAAATCTCCGGCTTTTCGTTAGTCGAACCATTCATATCATCAGTATCGGGCTGCGTCGTGACGGGGGCCAGCAATCGGCTGTATATAAATTGGGTTCTTCTCATGGTGCTCGATATTGGTACTTCATTTTGTTTATCACCTTTTCGCTGACCTTTGACTGACAATTGATGCACAGGAACTTGCGCCCTGATGATCATTCAAGCAATACGGACTTGTGAGATATTTTTGTTATGCTTAATGAAAGTAGCTATTCAGCTCTCGGACATCTTCGTAGACTGGACGGTTGGAAATTCGCGCTTGATGAATGTTGTATACAGAGATGGTGGGTACCTCGTATTTTTCCTCGTAAGCCCCTCTGGAAATCTAAGTTTTCTCTCTTTTAGGGATCGTATACTATATTTATCTCGTCGGTAAGTGGGTATGGTATATTTTAATCTGTCCTAACGCAACCAACTTTCCTAGCCTTGTCTATTCTGAATGTCGTAGTAATTTTGAAGCTGCCAGTAAGTCATTTCACCGTGAATCGAAAATCAACGTAACAAAAAATTTCCGCAGCGAGAATATTTAGCGCTACTTTCATCGTAAGGACAAGCATTTTATTTCGTCCGCTTGTTGGTTAAACATTGTCATGCAGTCCTTTGCGCTCTATCCATTCTATTCTAGCATGTCGTGTTGTGCTGCACACTCGTGAGCAGGGAGCGCAAGACGTCGTTACCGTCAGCAGCGGAGTAGTTGGGGTCGTTGAGAGTCATGGACAATTGGAAACACTGAGATTTGCTGTATCATAAAATTAAATCACTGGACAGTCAGATTGCTTTTAGATATATTTATAGTGTATTTACCAGTATGCTAGTTTTAGTGCACATATGCGGACAGTTAGAGGATTTGTAGCACATACAGCGGGCAACAGAGATATGGAATTGCTTCCTTTTCGCCGAAATAACGCGGCTAGTAATCGTGCCAATTCACCCTCTTCATTACTTCATGCATCAGGAAAATCCAACATGGCAAAACTTGCATAAATTTACATATAAACGAGATAAATCATATAAACTAACTATAGCGAAATTCTGCATGAATGATAGATATTTCAGGTCCATTTGGGTTATCGAAAGTGGGGTTTAAAATTTTGGATTATTGAGAATGAATTTGTCAACTGAGCTATATTTATCTAGTTTATTTCTTTTGGCTACATTGGAAGACAGCTGGTAGTTTTTTTTTTTTAAATCTTGGGGAAAATGCATTACGCATGAAGGTTCCTATTATGCATTACTCATTTTTGAATAACCAACTATGTGAGACTTACTCGAAAGTATATTCACTAAAAAACCTAGCTTGTCCGACTCCGAAAAGCCTTAGGACGGCTGTACCCGTAATTTTGAGGCTTCAGCTCTGGGGTAGATTTACTGGTACAGAATCCTATATAAATGTCTGTTTATGAAATTGTTGACGAAGAAAGTGTTACATAAGTCCAGTACATTACTGCTTGTCTTTCCCTCAGGAGCAACGCGTCCAAACTTCGGAAAGAGATGTACAATATGCTTAATATTTGGAAGTGGAATAACACTGAAAATAGGTCTGCCTTCACGGTCTTAAGGGTTACGGTTTTGTAGATGAAATGATTGCGCTCAGGGCCCTTGAATGCACTATACCAGTCAACCCAAGCTCAACTTCAAAACCCGTCACCTGTCTAAAGCATAACACCACTCCTTCCCTTTTTCTCCTCCTTGGGTGCGGGATGTTTGGACTGGCCGTCATTTTTCAATACAGCCGAGATGTCGCTAAATTTCCAAAGCTTAAGGTCTCGTTCATTTGCCGTTGCGATAATATTACGTGATCCAGGACACCAGGCGCTGCAAGGGGAATGGATGCCCGGGCCTTTGGCATGGGCGTTGAATCGATATAGAGGGGCGCCAGAATCTAGGTTCCAAACGTGAATGTCTCCCCCTTAGATGTTCAGAACTTCTAGTCAGCTTTCAGATTTCGAAAGTGCATATTATACACATACCTGTCCCGGCACACATGAGCATTGTGTCATTGATCCCCGGATAACTTGGCCCTCCGAAGTCATCCTTTTCTTTGGGCTTGTATATTGTTCGGAGCTGGAGTTCCACAGCAAGCTCACGGTCAGGATCTTCTTTGCCATCGTTCCATGACCGCTTTATGGCCCAGAATTGCGGTGATAGCTGAAGGATGATGAGTATTAGAAATGTTGACTTCGGAGTTCGCAGAAACCAACCTTTTTTCTGTAACTGACCAGAACACCGTTACCATCCTGAGTTGGAGTAACGTGGCGTGCATCACCCAGAACTGGGACACAGCTGCAAAAGCAAGGTAAGTACGACTGAAATACCTTGTAATGTAGTCTTCTTACGTGAGGTTCTTGAACTTGTTCATGTCGTACACTGATTCGGATTCGATATATTGGCGATTGAAATAAGACAGATATTCAATAATTCCGCACCTATAATCTGTTTTTCGGCGACCTTGGAGTGGCTTGGTCTCGAGCCATCAGGTGATTCTTCCACATGTCCAACGAGCACAATTTGAGATTGGGTCAAGACGGCAACGTCTCGCAATCTGAAATTCGCGAAGGTGTTCTTCCATATGACCTAGAATATCCGTCAGAAAATGTACTGTAGAATGGGAGAATTATTTCTACTTACCCTTCCGTGGAGATCCTACCGGACATATTCCGTTAAATTTTATACTACTGTGCGAACTGCACTTACCAATTTCGCTACCTTATGCTCTCCAACGCATAGAAATGCTGAAGATGGTCACATCATATATACGTTACTTCTTAGCTTTGAAAGTGTGTTACTTAATCTCACCTTGTTCATGCTTGCACCACCTCAATGATTGGATAGAATGGTGTCGGCTGATCGTTCACTGCTCACCGGACTGGATCTGAACAGACGGTGAGCATGCAAACTTTTTCTCGGAATTTATGCACTTCATACCATCAGGACATCGATATGTCGGTTCATTCTTACTAATAAAACAGTACTATCATCTGACCTAAGGTAAATTACGAATGTCAGCCAGATGCAGATTGCAAGGTTGTACACCCACCAAACAACTTGTCCGCTTAAGAAATGTTTAGGATGGTCAAACACTTTGCGATGAGTAAATCTTCCCTGCTATGTGTATTGAGGAGACATCTAGGAGGCAATATATTCGTGGCTTACATTTGCAAGGTCAAAAATGACTGTCGTAGATTTCTCTACCCGAGGTAGATAGCTGTGCAGTGTGGCATTTTTTGTTGAAGATTGGCTTTAGGTAAGTGATATAATAGTTGCATACCTTGTTGTAGCAAGGTAATTTCCATTCGGAGAGAACTTGAGATGTTGGAGAGCTCCGTAGTTTGTCATGTCAATCTCGTCGGATATGTGTGGGTCAGAAGAATGGATACTGGGTGTTTGAGGTCTAATGTCCACATCAGGAATTTCCTCGTGGGTTGTTGGAAGGGGAACAGGGAAAGGTGAAGAACTGAATGGATCGGACGCCTTCTTGTT
>JASFDH010000374.1:0-25681 GCA_036937195.1 Nidularia pulvinata
AGTGAATGGAAGGGGTATAGATAGATCACACAAGCTCGTTCTGATGATAAGTATGGAGGAGTCCGTTGAACGTTAGACCTAGCCACAAGTTAGCTTGGAGGCAGAAATCTTTGGAAAAGGCTGTATTCACCTCTTATCGAACGGCGTCTCGACTGATCTGCTTTGACGTGCTGGCACGTCGAGTGTGTGTTCTGCCTTCCCCACGAGGCACTGATGTATACCCATTGCTGCTGTCTCGAGGTCGAGCGCTTCTTTCCTTAACAACAGAGCTTGTTGGAGTCGGCAGCTGCTCATTGGATGCGCTACTGTCTCCTCGCTGTCGAGTTTTACCCTTCTCCGTAGATGAGGATGACGCCACCATCGCTTCCTCATTCAATCCACTCTGACGAGTCGGACGACCACCGGATCCTGCAGATAAGAAGCGTTAACCCCGATGAATTGTTACTCGGTAATAACATACTGTGAACGCACCCGCTAGCACTTTTGCATCCGCTTCACGGTGAAAACTTTGCATGAGAGCAGTATATCGTTTCACTTGCCACTTCATCTGGGCTGCACGGGCCAAGTTGCCCTGCGAAATGGCCCATTTCCTCTCCTCCTTATAACGGCGTCGCTCGCTGTCTGCCAAGGATGCCCGTGCTCGGAGAGCAGCAACCTCGCGTTCCAAAGGCGACATGAATGATTTTGGACCAATTATTTCTGAATTGGAGTCAATAGATGTGATGTCGGAAATTATGGTGTTTCTTGGAGGAACGACAGTGTCGACGCTGCCCCCTTGAACACTGTCCCGGAACTGAACGAGACGGTCGCGCTTCTTCTCATGCTTGCTTGGAGTGGAAGTATGAGTCTTCTTGTGACGTCTCTCTGGCTCGGGGGGCTGGCCAAACACTTGGGAGAGGAACTCGTTGGCGACAACGCCGAGCACGACACCGAGTACTGTAGTGATGCAGCGAGTGAGATCGGGAACAATGTTGAACTCGATAAAGAGTTTGGCCGCAATTCCGAACGCAACTGGAATGGCGAGAGCGGAATTCTTCAAGGCATAATGGAGTGCGACGCCTTGCCAAGCACCGATCAGAATAAAGTCCTTGAAGGAAGCCTCCTCTGAGCGACTGAGTAAATCCAATATTATGCGGGCTCCGAGTCCAATGAGAAGAGCGGGTGCTGTTGCAATAGGCATGCTAATCGTAAGATAATCATAGGAGCATGTTCCGGGGTATAGGAGTCGAGTAGGTTCAAAGCAACGTTGCGATGATTTTGCATTCAAACTTCAACAAGGCTGCCCACCACGTGGAGATGCTGGGCGTGTGCCGCATTCCCATGTGTGCCCCAGACGCTGTTGCCAAACAACCCACAGCGAAAATCTTGGCGATGAGATATATCGCCACACCTACCACCACTCAACTACGCCTAAAACACGAGATGCGCAGGAAGTCAAAAGCACAGTAATGACAGAAAAAATTTGGAGGAACGGATATATTTTCTAGGAAAAACATCACGGCAGGACTAAATTAAGGGAAGATAGGATATACGTATAAAAGTACAAGGTGCTTGAAGGATGCTCCACGGTTAGAGACCTGTATCGACGTAGTTGGCCATTGGATCTTCGGTCATCCGGCGACTCATCCGGTATGCCTCTATAAAAGATGTCAGTCGATAATATCAAAACTAATATTGTAAAGAGTACTTACCAAGCTCCTCCTCCGTCACTTCATGACTTCCACTCTCAAGAGCGCCCTTCCTCTTCTTTCCTGATCGCTCATCATCTTCTCCTCTCATTTTCCGCTTCTTTTCATCATTGATTGCTTGCGCTAATCGTTCTTTGTCCAGCTTCACATCGCCCTCGCCTACTCGCTTCTTCGAATAGTTCTGGTCCACCTTCTCGCTTGCTTCTGTAGCATCAGCCTTCGATAGCGTCTTTTCTTCCTGGGGCGCAGCTGCCGATGCAAGTAGACTTTGTGCACTAGATGCTTGAGCAGCTTCAATGCCAGCTTTCCCAGAGCAATACGATATATGAATGCTGGAATGGCAGCACGCGTATCCCCAAATTCCCGTTGATGTATCGTACCACGATCCCCAGACTTCAGTATGGTTGTTAACGTATACTGGGATGAAAAGTGAGCGATAAACCAACAGGAAATAAATTATTTGGCATACCATCTTCTGGATATTTTGATCTCGCCTTGGCCCGTTCTCGGCCCTTGATAACCTGACCTGACCTGGAATATTCCACGTAGTCCTCCGTTTGACCTTGGCGAAGTTCCTTCGATGTTGACTCGAGATATTCAGCCCCACCGTACTTCGCAAGGATGCTCGTTTTCGTGGTGTCCTTTAACTCTTCCTTCTTCTGCTTAAACTCGTGGTGTAGTAGTTCACCTTGTGTCGGATTTGCATTCAGGTGAACATCATTTCCACGTGCAGCAGCCTGCCATGCAAAGAGTTGAAGCTTTTGTACCTCTGGAGCCTCTCCAGAGTAACGGAAGAAGTTATCGCCAGCAAATCTTGCCTGATGAGGTAAATGAGCACGACGACACATCCAATAGTAGAGCTAAACAACTACTCACTTCCTCAGCAGGGACATTTTTGAGCGGAGCGTCACGCATGGAACGGGTTTTGGGGTCGTAGTAGGCACTTTCGGGGTCAAGATTGATGAGGTACTTTGCTGTGTCCTCGCGAATACGAAGATTGCGAACGGTTATTCGAGTCTTCGTGTCCATCTTTTGTCCCACAGCGTCAGCTGCGTCGGCGTACTTGTCCTCGTCGGCGTCCTCATCCTCACTCGACCCAAAGTCCGGATCCTCCTTCCCCTCAGTCTTCCCGGCCTTCGCAACCTTCCGCACTGCTGCCAAATCCGTTGTTGTCTGATTATCAATCTCCTCCTCCCGAAGCTTTTGCCTCGCTTCTTCAACAGCGGCATACTCTTCATAAATCCTCTTGTGTTCGGTAGCGTCATATCCGTTCCAACGATCTCGCTTTGCGTCATATCCAGAGGATACCTCTTGTATAATCTCATCTGCTTGAATATCCTTGTTCGTAAATTTTGCGCCCTTCTTCCGCGGCCGTTCCAGGCAGTCCTTCTTCTTGTGAGTCATCGCACCACAGTTCTCGCATGCGCCCTTTCGATACTTCTTTGCCGCTGGCCCAGCTTTAGCGCCCCTATCGTACCAGTTGTCGAGCTTGTTCGAAGAATTGTCGTAGTCGGGTCGACGTTGATGATTCAAGGAGGGAGCACCGGTATCGAGGTACCAAGGGGCCTGGGAGATATATTCTAGAAGACATGACTCAGTATAGGTATATCAAGATTTACGAACAGTTAAACGTACGTGGAATGTGAGGATTTATAGGTCTCCCTTCCTCATCTAAAGCAGCTGGGGCTGTACCAGCTTTACGAGCGGCATCGAGGTCCTTCTGACGGCGGAACTCTTCGCGTGAAAGCTTTCCGACAGCTATAAGGGGTAAGTTTAGTATATTTGCCCTATGTACATGAAAGCTCTGATGCGTACCTGATGAGGATGCCATTTGAACTAGCAAATCCTTGTACCGGATGAGGGACTTAGCAGTGAGCACAAGTTAGTACTCCGCAAGTGGTTTTGGCCCGGGAGTGTTGAATAATATGTTTGGATGTATTTATAATAGAAGGTTATAGCCTCCGTGCGTGTTCCGATGCCGGCGGCTGGCCGATGTATTATCACTCGAAGGGAGGCAATCGTAATATAATAGCTGTTTTTATCGAAGACACAGTCGAGCCTCTAAAGACATTCTAACAAGATGCATCCCTAACCAGCTCCAAGTTACTTCTGCCACCCACGTAATTTCGCAACCTGAAGAAGAATAGCATCTAATGATCCACCATTTTCTGCCAACATCTTTTCTCCACCCTTTTCGTCTATGCTCACTAATGCCTTCCATTTATCCAGAGCCTCATGCTCTACATTTAATGCCTGCACAATATTAGAGAGATATTCAAGATCGGAGGCTAGCTGCTCAGCACCAGATAATGACAGCTTCGCAATTGCAGGAAGCACATCCTGAACAAGATACTCAAGGAAAGAGTGCCCGAGGGATAAAAGCCAGGCCGAAGAGACTACTTCAGGATCAATCGCAGCGGGCTTCATTGTTGAGACTGATACCCGTCTCCGATGGCCTTGTTGAGCAGCAACCTCTGTGGACTCTCCTGACAACCCCTTCAGCATGTCGGGCTCCACGTACGGAAGTGTTTGAAGGGAGAAGGCAAGAGCGTCGTCGTCCGCGTAGACCTCGAAAAGACGAGGAAGATTCAACAACCCCTCGGCTACTCTCTGCACTGTATCTGTAGGAGACAGCGAGAACGTTGGCACTTGCAGATCTCCGGCTCTGCGCTTGGATTGTGAGTCACCCGCCCACGTTGGTGAACTCGCATAGGAAGAGAGGTGGTTCCTTAAAGGCGACAGAATCGTTTTCTGTAATGCCGTCTGACATGTCTGGGCAAATGCGAATAACGATTTACGCGAGTTGACAAGTAACGGGTCAGCTTGCGTAGAAGTAGATTCCTTGCGGAAGCCGGGAGTCAGTGCTGGGGTGTGCAGCTGATCATCCAAGCCTGATAGAAGACTGTGTAATTCGGCGGAATTGAGAGGCGATTGCTCCAAGAGTTGTGTTTCTCCCCTGGAAGGAGCAGCAAGGAAATTGACAGGGTCAGTTTGCGATAAACGAAACTGCGTCTCTACTTGACCCAAAAAAGATCGCAATCGAACTTCGAAAGTAGTCAGACGTTCGAAAATGGCCCGAGCAGAGGCCAAGAGGTGGAGTGATAGCTGAATATCTGACCAGTCTTGTGAGGTATAATCCAAATCTGCCAGGTCCCCGGAAGCGGAGTTTTGGACAGGAGATGAAGAACTCGGATTCCGTATCTGGGTATCAGCAGTCCACATATCCATAAATGATTCGAAGAACCCATCTAATGCTTGCAGAAGGCTCGCGGCACCATAACCGTGAGTGAAAGCATTACACCTCGTTAGGCTTCCCTCGGCAACGCCGAAGACATCCACGGCTCTTTCCCTGAGCAACCTTGGTCGATCAACATCCTGAGTCCTTTCCCGCGAATCATTAGATATGATCTCATTTAGAGATTGTTCTAAGAATCGCCTTTCCAGTGATGAATAATCGGTTTGGAAGTCAATGAATGGCTGAAAAAGCTCCTGGTCCCATTCCATCGCCTCTACGACTTCAGGTGGTTCCTGGCCTAGTTTTCCGAGGCTCATTGAAGGTCGATATTGTCGAGAGCGTAACGATATTGACATGCGACTTGATCTTCTTCGTACATGACTCGGTTTCTCGGAGCCGCTGGGAGGGCGCTGGGCGGGAGGCAGAGTGGCATATTCGACTTTTTCCACAACCTTCTTGACATTGACCGCAAACTCCTCAGTCGCTCGCAATGCAGATATGAGTTCTGACAAACTGTGATCTCCATGGTGAGAGACAAGCGCAGAAAGTCGTTGAGGGAAGGTCGGTTGGAGGGAAGAAAGAGTCGCAGATATGAATTGTGACAGTGAGTTGGAGGGATCCGGAAAGATGGAGGATATCGACGTCCGCTCTGCATTTAACAAGCTCAAGAAGCTGGAATAGAACTTCGGAAGGAATTCTGAGAAGCTTTGTAGAGGCCCTTCAGGGGAAGCAGGCGAGGAGGAGCTACAATCGGTTAATCGAGCGTTCTGCCACAATGAAGTGATTGGCGCCCTCCTAGACGCGTTGTAATAATTGCGGAATTCCGATTCTCGCTGTATAATGGAGAAGATCGAAAAGTACTCCCTGCACGCAGAAGAATCCTGTGCGTTGATCGCAGAAACTAGCGCTGAACTGAGGGATGCTTCGAGTTGATTTTGCAAATTGATCATTAGAGTACGGCGAGGATCATATTCTGGCGTATTCTGGAATACCACCATACTCCTGCTAGCTTCCGACAGGCGTTCAGCTGCCTTCGCGTAACTGCGTTCTGCGATGAGAGAAGTCACCTCGAGCTCGAGGGTGCTCCAGCTTTCCGCCTCCCGTAAAACCTCCCTTGACGCTTCCATATGGCCCTTGATGGTATCTAAGTAGTGCAATTTGTCTAAAGCAACGCCGGTCGCACTAGGAACCGCGTCCTTAGACCGTCTAACCACTCCGCTCAACGTGGCCTGCAAGGTCGAAGCCCCATCCTTCATAAAGTGAAGATCATATGTGAGGCGTGGAATACCACGAGATACATCGTCAATAATACGTTCAAGCTGGGAAGAGGTGTCTTCTGAAGCAATATCGAGGGTGGCAAGGAGATGTGTGATATTTTGGTCGAGCTCTGAAAGGTCGACAGCAGGGGTTGAATTCGCGTCGTCCGAATCATCGGAAGAATGGAGAGTATCGTTAATCCATGAAAGCACGTCGTCGTATTGCTCGAGAGATTCGATCAGTTCCGTTGTAGAGGCAGGCAAAGACATTTTTTACGCGACAGCTTTGAGTGAACTGTCACGGTAAGTGAGTGATTAGACCTGTTTGTCAAACCCTTGCATTATAAACTTTATCACTGCCGCCATGTAAGTAGTGGCCGAAAGCCCAGGTGAAAGTAAGGTGAAAAGGTAAAGCTCAACGCGTAGCCTACTAGTTTTCTCCTTCCATGGTACGACACCAAAAGTGCTCAATTTATCTGAGCCATACTACCGAAGTTTTAGCTATTTTAATGCTTTAACAACGTCACGGAAACCAGTCAGCTGCTGACGTCCATTGAATCTAGTGTCCCATTAAACTGCTCAGGAGTCTCGTTTACTGTGCTGCAATCCAAGCTGAAGCTTGGTAATGGGACAATCATCACATTCGGTTCGACAGGATTTCCCATACTTCTCCAACAAGGTCCGCACAAGAGACAAGGACTTTCTCCGAGTCTCGAATCTCCCACTATAGACCATGTTGCAGGCACTTTAGTGCAAGCGCGGCATAAATCTAACAGAGTGGGTGTAAGTTGTGTCGTCAAAGGATAACCATTTGAAGGGTCAGATGGATGACGAAGCCTATAGGGCGGATAGTAAGTGAATATCCACAATCTGCCCATTCAAGAACCCCATACCTTATCTGGTCGACAACAATAAAGTGCTCACAATTTCCATGATGTAGCATCCAGTAAGGTTCATTGATACGAAGGGAAAGAGAGGAAAATGGTGTAGTGGCCAACGTTGTAGATGCTTTTTTAATGGAATGAGTTTTGTTTTTTGATACTTTTTCAAGATGCTTTAAAAGCTTGCTATAAGGATGAGATGAGCTGACAAAAAATATTTATTAAGATATGATTCCTTACTCAGAGTAATCTGGTTTCTCTTGAACATTACAATATGCGAGATCTTCGATACAAATAACGCATCCTATATCATTTAGAGGGGCACCCTCGGAATCAGATGTGCCACACTCTATTCTCTTAGTGGGAAACCTATTTGAAGGACAAGGAATAACTCCACAGAGATCTTGTAGCGTCTGGGATGAGAGTAAACAGTGCTGCGATGAACGCGACACATAACTTGGGCCCCAAGAAAGTCGATTATGAATCGAAACGGTAATCATCGCTTGTTTCGAATCAGGAACCATCGATGAATTTACTTTTAGCTTTTGTGCTGGTGAAAAACGGGATATTGCCATGACATCTAAACACATACCAGATTCTTGAGAGCATTCTGGTCAGAATTGATTGATGCTCGCACGAACAATGCAGAATCATGTTGCAATCTGTTTCACGTTAATGGAAGGGAGAGACACCCATTACATCCACTGTACGCACTTCCAGCTACTAAGTTTAACAGCGTCCAAGTCCATTTGTAACGCTGGTGCTTCTTCCGGCAGACTAACAGGATCTGGAAGTTTCTTTCGGTCGCGTGCATTAGCTCGTCTGATCATGGAATACAGTGCATTTAGTGTCTTTTCTTGTTCCCTTAGGAGCAAGCCGGATAACGCGGGGTCATTCCATATGTCGTAAAGTGATTCTTCCAAGTCATCGACGCTACACTTCTGCTATGTATATAACCGATATGATTTCTGAAAGACAATGACGTCTGACCTGCATTCTGTCGCTATCACATCCTTTTCTTCTTGAGAAAGTTGCTGGAAGTCTTTGTTCGCGGATGTAGGATCAGCCGCACACGGTGGATCTGAGCTGCCGTTGTTGATTTCCGAGGTGGATTGTAGAAATGCATTGACATCTATGAGCGCTGAGGGAGGCCCGAAGAGAGACTCCAGACTGTAACTCATTCCAGCATTCATGGTTGTAACTTGAGGTCAGGTTCAAGGGTCATGGTTAAGAAGCCGTGGGTCGATCATCGGAAGTTAGAACCCGATCTCCGCATGACGAAAGTCAAAATCGCAAGGCTAAGCCGTCGTTCCGAATTGCAAGATTCTTGAAGTACGTGGTGCTTTGAGTTAATTAATGCTTGAGCCATGTACTGGCTTGTACCACTTCCACAGGTGCGAAAGTAAGTACCCTGCGAATCTTACAATGAAAGCATCCAGTACGTTGACAGCTTTGAACCTTCGGTGGAACTTCGAATTCAACGATGCCTAAGATGATGGTTATAAGACCAATATGCTATTATATACGCAAAAGAATAGGAAATATAATACAACTGGTATACATGAATCCTATGGTCCGCTCCTACATTCGCTCCTACATTTGTTATTGGTTGCAAGCCTCATAAAAAGCTATATCGCGATGATCTACTAAGTGGTGGATAATAAATAAAGACAGCAGTACAAAGACTCAGTTTCCAACAGGTATATCTTGCGGAGTCCCTTCAAGCATGTTGCTTAGTTCTTCCATGTTGGAGATATACGAATTCCACTCTTCGACGCTGTTCAAAAATAACAGATCAGATTATTAGATTAGAAGGGTACAAGGTGAACGCACTTGAAGCCAGTGGGGGCATCTAACCATAGCGACATCATCTGGTCGTCCATATGTTGAATCGGCGGGATATTACTAGATGGCAAAGCGGACTGCAAAGGATATGATTTCTCAGAAGTCCCAAACATTCCACTCTGGAGATAAAACTGTGATCCCGAGAGAGAAGGGTCCATAGGTATTGGCATCCTCTGCGGAGGGGAATATGGTGTCGTTTGTTGTTCCATTGGCTGGGTGTACCCCATCTGATTGAGTAACAGGTTACTGAGATCCCAGTTGTTTCCTGCCGAGAAGGTCGAATTGAATTGCGGGTTAACCATGTTCTCAGGAAGAACTTGCGCTTGTGCCTCCTGAGCGGAAGGAGTTGGCGCGCCACCATAGATTGTCCCGCCTGCGCCGCCAGGCATCGTTGCGCCTGCAGCCGGAGGAGGAATTGAAGATCCAAGACCCGTCGCCGTGGGGAAGGATGGTTCCAGGTCTCTGGTACGTTTGTTTTTTGAAGGCTCGTACGGAGGCAGAGATCCAGTTCCCATACCCTTGAGCTCATTCAGCATGTCCCTGTATTCATATATCAGCATACAGTGTAACTAGCTGCCACCCATCACTCACCAGAATCGACCTGACATGAGCCATCTGCGTGGACTGTGAGCATAATACCTCAACCACGTAGCTAATAATACATGCCTTGTCTCACACTCCTTGAGCACCTTCATGCACCTCTCCACATTCGCCATCTCCTTACTTGGATCAGTCGCAATGCCAGCCCGTCTTCCTCCCCAAACATTGAGAAGCAAAACAATGGCGGAAGCAAACATGGACATCTGAAGTGACATTATCGCCATGACCCTCTTAACATATTGACAGCACTTACAAACACATGGGGAAATTGAGGCAATGCACCCCTATTCTGCGCAATTTCGAGGACATGACTGCATGATCGAGCCGCATGGGTGCATATTGCGAGGGATGGAAGAGATAAAGGCGATTTTTTCTGTAAAAACGGCCTGTGCACCTGTATCTGCAGATAGTAGAAGGATGCATGAAGTGCTGCAGATTGCGATAAGAATGTGCGATCTTCTTGATTAGGATCCCAGCGCACTAGAGAGCCTTTAGTTCACGCCCAAAAGGAGCAATGAAGGGACTCACGATGATCTGGAAGTGAATCTCTCCATTTGTTCATGGCCGAATCAAGTTCTGCAACTATACGTTGTTCCCACTGGTCTCCAATAAGACCTGCTAGAATCTTCGACTTCTTCGTCGAGTACAGAGTCCGCAGGGCAAATGCAAGCATCTCGCACAGCTTTAATTGGCAGTTGAAACTGGTTATGATACAAGGTTTGCCCTCTGGTTGCGGCGATGGTGCGTCTTGATCTCCATTTTCCCAGTATTCGTCGTCGCACTCAATGGGATACTCGACGTCAAAGCTAAATACAAGTCTCAGCCGCCACAGAAACTTCAGTGACGAGGAAAGACTTACTCTTCATCCTGGATTGAACATGGTCTTCCGAGGAACGAGCTCATAAGTCTATCCACTAAGATTAAACACCTGAAATCCCATCAGTTATACAACATTGGTTATTTGATGGAAGACTTACCAAAATGCTCGCTTCCATAGCTCGTCTTCGAGCGTCGGCTTGAAGGAATCGCCTTTGCGACGATGAGCTCCTCTCTCCTGGGCTATACGAATACCCACTCCGAGAAGATTCCACGCCAAATGTGGCATCGATGTTCCCAGAAGGAACATAATGCCAAGCTGTAACGGTAATGAGTTAGCAGCTCATAGGGCTGTCAATACTAAAACGTACACCGTAATACTGAATTTCATATAGAGTCGTCTTCACAGCGATCCCGTTCCTAATGAGAGGGATTTGGGAAAAGTATTTCCAACCGGCCGAGAGACCGTTGGTTTCATCGGCTTGTAGCATCACCCTAGGATCATTCGAAAAGCGAGAGGCCAGAGCACAAACAAGGAGAACGGTCATTCCAAACCCGGGATCCCAGAGATGTAGGCCGTTTGCAATAGATCTTTCGAACAGTGGTCGATGCAAAATAGGAATTAGAGGGTGTAGTTCCGAAAAATAAAGAGCAGTAAGACTTTCGAGCAAATCCTGGTCTGGATAAACGAACTGCAGCGGCTGGCTCTCGGCATAAGATTTCTCCCACTGTGACCCATTCAGCTTCATGCTACATGTCGCAGAATAAACCCGCTTACCGGTAGGAAATCCCAATACAAAGGACGACCAAAATTTCTGTTTAAAGCCTTCTCGATGCCAGTATACTCGCTCTTGACGTGAGTCGCATGTTTGATAAACATGAAGCTGCTGCACAGGAGCTAAAGCACCCGGAAGATACGGCACATAGCAATAACATACCTTGACTGCCCGAAAAATCTGTCGTCCGTCATACGTAGGGAAATCTTCTTAAGATGAGCTGCAAGACTGACATGCGCAAGGTCTTCGGAGTCGTCAGAATCGTCTTCAGATTTTGAAGGAGAAGTTGGTGAGGTGACTTGGGTATCTGGAAGAGACTGGACTGCGGGGAACTTGACTTCGGGGAAAGAATTGGAAGAGCCCTGAGTGCGGGGGGCACTATTGCTGCTACCTGCTATGCTTTCTGGGGAACTGGGATCACCTTCGGGGCGAATCTGAAAGCATAATGTAAAGGTATGGTAAAATAGTAAAAGGGAATTTAGCCCACGGCACGTAGCATTTGCTCCATCTTATCAAGCCTTTCTTCCAGAACTCGGATATACCTTATGATTAGAAAATCTGTAAATCTGTGGGTGCGTACATTGCTTCTAACTTACCCCTTCTGAGAATCCTTCTATATTTACGTACTTCTTAGTGACAAGGCCAGAGTGAAATTAAACATAGTTTCGCTACCTTCGGATGACGAGGGGTATCGTGGGTGCATTCCAGGTTCGCCGCAATGCAGTTGGAACAAACATTGCCCGGCATTTGTGCACTATTGCCTGAAAGAATCTGTTAAGCACCCCGAGCGGGCTAACAGACAGCCGCGTGCCTACATTTAACTGTACGCGATCGAGATGAGATAATGGAAATGACGAAGGCTCTGAAGTCCTACTTTTCTTCCGACGGCAGATGTCGCATGCCCCATGCAGTCTTCTTCTCTTGGGGCCAGTTGAGTCGTGTTGATGCGAGTGGGCATCACCGTCGCTGGAGTCGTCGTCCATGGTAGTGCTCCACCAAGAGGAACAAGGAGAAGGTCAAGCGTCGAGGACGCAACAAACACGGTACCGAGCCGAGTCAACGGGTGGCAAAGTGTTCCGATAAGCGGACTATTTGGCAACAGGGAAGAGGATAAATAGACACTGCACGTGATACTACCCGGCGCGGGGTAAACGTCCGGGAATAGTCGCGTTCTGCCCCGCACGACGTCCGAGTGGAATTTGCAGAAAAGGCGAGCAGTTAGCTGAAGACACTGACCCCTCCCAATGTTGACCACAGCAGCCAGAGCAGGCGCGCCCCTTCGTCGCTCCATTCTCCGCCCGAATACCCCCCGTCTCCGCACCCTTATCTCCTCATCTACCTCCCCCGCTAAGAGCCCCGCTCCGGCTTTCCGGTCATCGATCGCTGCCTCTTCTTACTCTCCCTCTTCCACCCGCACAATGTCATCCCTTCACCAAGGAGAGTCCACCCTTCGCCCAGAGCCCGACAAGGTTCTCCAGGACATTGCCGACTATGTCCACAACTACAAGGTCGAGTCTGACCTTGCCTTCGAGACTGCCAGGCTCTGCCTTATCGATACTATTGGCTGTGGTCTCGAGGGCCTAAGGTTCCCCGACTGCACCAAGCTACTTGGCCCCGTGGTCGAGGGCACTATTGTTCCCAATGGCGCGTGTCTCTTCTCTCATTCACATCCCGGACGATATTTACCTCCTATCGTGTAGGCACTCGTGTTCCTGGTACTAACTACCAACTCGATCCTATTCACGGTGCATTCAACATCGGAACTATCATCCGCTGGTTGGATTTCAATGATTGCTTCCTCGCTGCTGAGTGTATGTCCATTTCCCCGTTTATTTCCGAACGCGCGCTAATTTTTACATCCAACAGGGGGACACCCTTCCGACAACCTGGGTGCCATCCTGGCTGTCGCCGACCACCTTGCGCGCCAAGGCCAGCCGCTCACCGTACATGACATCCTCGAAGCCATGATCAAGGCTCACGAGATACAGGGCAGTCTCGCGCTGCTCAACTCCTTCAACCGCGTCGGCCTCGACCACGTCGTGCTCGTCAAGGTCGCGTCCACTGCCGTGGTTTCCAAGCTCCTCGGACTTAACCGCGACCAAACCATCGATGCTGTGTCCCAAGCATGGGTCGATGGCCAGTCCCTCCGTACCTACCGTCATGCACCCAACACTGGTCCTCGCAAGTCCTGGGCTGCTGGTGACGCCTGCTCGCGTGCTGTGAACCTCGCCCTCCTCGTCAAGAAGGGCGAGAAGGGCCTTCCCTCGGTTCTGACTGCCAAAACCTGGGGCTTCTACGATGTTTTGTTTAAGGTAAGCAACATAAGTGGGCTTACTTGAAGCCACTAACTGACAGAACCGTATATAGGGCAAGCCTTTCGAGTTCCAGATCCCCTACGGCTCGTATATCATGGAGAACGTCCTATTTAAAATCTCATACCCCGCTGAATTCCACGCTCAAACTGCTGTCGAGGCCGCGTACACTCTTCACGACAAGCTCAAGGCGCTGGGCAAGACCGCCGAGGACATCAAGAGTGTCAGGATCCGCACCCAAGAAGCTGCCGTTCGCATTATCGACAAGCAAGGCCCTCTCGACAACTTTGCCGATCGCGAGTAAGTGACTGTTTCTGGGCTATTCATTGACTTCCGGATCTAATCTACATGTCCATTTAGTCATGCTATCAACTACATGGTCGCCTACCCTCTCATCTTCGGCGAGCTCACCTCTCAGAGCTAGTACGTGAATTTACACCTGCATGTCTCTTCTAACTCACCGGCCACTTTACAGCACAGACGCTGCAGCCGCTGACCCCCGCATTGACGCTCTCCGCGCCAAGATCTACTGTGTCGAGGACCAGCGCTTCAGCACCGAATACCATGACCCCTCCAAGCGCTCGATCGGCAACGCCCTCCTGGTTGAACTGAACGACGGTACCGTTCTCGACGAGGTTGAGGTCGAGTACCCCGTTGGCCACAAGAGGAGACGCGCTGAGGGCACTCCCTTGTTGATGAACAAGTTCAAGAGGCATATCTCCCATCACTTCGATGAAGCTCATCAGCAAAAGTAAGCTCAAGCCCCGCATTTCACGTTATTGGCGATACTAACGAACTATTTTTCAGGATTTTGGACACCGTGTCCGACGCTGCATCGTTCAGCAAGATGCCTGTTAACAAGTTCACAGACCTCTTCGTTAAGGCTTAATGCAGGGTACTGTAGGTTTTATGAAGAGTACATTGTACCTAAAAATACATGGAATGCATTATGGGGAGTATCAGACAAAGTCTTGATTGTAAAAAAAAACTGTGTGAACTGTGAAGATGATGCTAGGAAACAAACAGCTTGTGAATCCTGCGGTGATTTGAGCCAAAACCGGTACCGTGATTGAGGAAGGAATTAGCGAGAGGCGAGAAGAATCAGAATCAGTACAATGTATTCGTGTGGTTTATCGAAGGGATTCACTCTCATCGTGAATATTAGTTAAAGGAAGCTGAGAAAGTGGAGCATTGTTCTTGTTCTTGTTCTTGCCCTGCCTCCTTCGAGCGTTCCTGGACTTGTTGCCGCTAACAGACAAGTTCTCCTTTTCCCTGGTCGCTGCTTGGGACCGCATCGCGGGCTGGTCTGTAACTGACGGGTTGGCTGAGACATTCGGTTGCTTCGTCATGACTTGCATGGGGGACATCAGAGGAGATGGGTAGGACTGTCCGGCGACGTTAGCTGGAGTCGAGGCTTGCGGAGGAGGACTATGGGCGAGATTCGAAGGTGGAGCCCGTACATTATTGGAACGCTGAAGATAAGACTGCGAATATGCGAGTGGATTAGACACATGCGTGGAGTAATTCTCGCGACCATTAGTTTCTTCAGGAACAACCGACAGCCGGCGCTGGATAAGACGGGTGAGAGGAACAGAAGAAGGCTGGCGACCCAAAAGGCTTCGCCGGGGCGCAGATGCGAGCTTCTTGGAGGAGTGGTTGTTGCCAAGGCTGATGGCGGGCGACAGAGAGGGCTTTGAACCTTTGGTATCAGTACTGTGGTTAGATTTTTGTGGAGCTTCTGGATGGCGCGGTGTTTTGTAGACGCTGTAGAAAGACGTAGGAGGGGATCTCGCTTCTGAATGAGACCTAAGGTGAATTTCTTCGCCTCCAGTTTGTCCGGCGACAGAGAAGTGAAAGTCCTGCGGACGATTATCCAGTGCATACATTGACTGCAAAAGAGAAACATCCGCGTCAGAGGGCCCCATATGGCTAGAGATTGCTGGAGTCCACAGAGGTGATGATGTGTTCGGAGTAGGCAGGTCATTCTGACGGAGCTTTTCTGCGTGGTATCTTTGTGCGATATCTAAAGCTGACATTCTATGCGGAGTTTGGACGGCACCTGAGCGTTTCCGGGGTTCGACAAAGATCCTAGGGCCATTGTAACGCGCATCTTCCAGGCTTTGAGTGAAGCCGTTAATTGGTGAGCTTAGATGTTGTGCATCCAAGTCGCGCGTAGAGGTATGCTCGAGAGACAATTCGGAAAATGCATCATTCCAGTCCATGCCCAATCCTAATCCAACGTTCGCCTGCCACAGACCTTCTGGTATTTCGACCACCAATGGTTGTTGAATGCGAGTGGTTCTGCCCGAGGAGAGGGGTTGATTGTCAGTTGTCTTGAGAGTATGCTTGTTGAAACCGGTATACGACGGCAGAATAGGAATCACTTCTTGATAAGGAACTTCTAGGTGACTTGTATGGAGAGGCGACTGCTGCTGACTAGTTGACTCATTGTGATTACAGGAGCTGTGAGATCGCGCTTGCTGCATTGTGGAAGCACTTCGGTGGTGTGTGGCAGTTCGATAAGATACGATGTTATCTTGGTGTTGCGCCTGAGATGGACGGGTAGTGTCCGAATCGAGACCCCAGATCATATGAGGGATTTGATCCTTTCCTTCTATTAATGTTCCTTCTGCACCCCTGTTTGACGCATTGAAAAACAGAATCCAGGCATCAATATTATAGGAAACTCACGACGGGCATCTAGCATAAGGCAACGACAAAGGACCGTGGAGAGCGGGGATAGGTCTTGGAGGAGAGCTAGCCCAGGTAATCCAGCCTGAAATTGGCTGTCTTTATGGATTGGTCTTCGCAAAGAGCTGGATTACTCACCGTCATCACCAGTATATGCGGGCGTGGAGTTCGGCTTTGGGCGAAGAAAAGATCTAGGGACTTGAGGGGAGTCATTACCAATTATCATGATCGATTCTGGGGAGGAAGGCTGAGACGGTGTTCGAGGAATTTTCGAGGGAGAATATCGTCCATAGGTTTGTCGATGCCTTCGCCCTGTCTGACTAGAAGTAGACGCGGAGGTATCTGTGGAGCCCGAGATCTCATTAAGAAAGCCAGAACACTCCAAGGAATCAGAATGATCCAAGTTGGAAGAGGAAGGCCTTCGGTGTTCAGGCATCGACACGATTCGTAACCCGCTTTCGATAGCAGCCTTTACGTTTACTGCAGGTCTGGTTTCAGGTAAAGATACAACGCGGTTTATCGCGTCGATAGACTGAGTATGTCCTGTATGAATAAGACCGGAATATTTATAAACGCGGCTTTGGGATTTCGGACTAGGAGAAGGTACGCGATCTTGTACGGGACCATCACTTAAGCTTGTGGGGATAGCAGATCGAGAATTATTGGATGGATCAAGCATAGTAGGTTCTTCTAGAACGCGGAAGTCCGAAGGAAAATGTTTGTCAGTAATGCTTGATATCGGAGTCGAGAAAGAGTCGTCGAATCCTTTCAGATGGCCCGTTTGGACGCCTCGATCAACATAGTCTTTCTGAAGACTTATCGACACTTCGTATCCCATTGAGAAATGAAATATGGTCCTGAGATGCCGTGAAAAAAAAAATGAACGATGCAGAAGCTTGTGAAAGTTGAAGCCGAAGTTGAGGCGAGAGTCGCGATTAGGTCACGAATCACGATCGTGAATCGGCTCGCGAGGCACGTGACTCGATTGCAACGGCGTCTCAGCGGAGTTCGATTATGTCCTAAATTGGGCTTAAGTGCTTGCTCCAGAGCAACTGTACTAGGAAAGGAGTCCAGAAATAAATTACATATACAAGGTATTGAGATGTATAATACTTGACACAGTTGTTCACGAATCAACGCTTAACGTGTGGCTTCTGATTTCTTGAAGAAGCTCGATAATTTTGCCATACCATTGACATTAACCTTCTTCAATTTCTCAACACCTTGTGACCCCTTCGTGTTTTTTCTTTTCTTCTCATCATTTTCTACACCGACGACTACTTTGTTTTTAGTTGTATTTGAAGCAACCAGCGACAAGGCAGCAGTTTCATCGAAAGATTTCTTCAAGTATTCATCAAGTGTACAGAAGCTAACGAAGAGTCAGCCTAAGGCATTTGAAAGAGACGACAGAGAATACGAACTCATAGGATGCAAAGAGTTCTGTGCGAACATTTGAGGGTAGGTATTGACTGAGAAGATCACATGTAGCCCTGGTACGAGCAACTAGGAAGATATTCATTAATTTCAAGAAGGGATATTTCGTCAAGCGACATACGTTCCAACAGATTCTCTTTTCCGTCCTCCATGAGCCCCTCTTTTGCCATCCCTCGAATGACGGTGCGTGAAGTTTCTAACACGTGAGAAGATAGAATTTTGTCGACCTTGGAGTGAAGATAATGGAGTAGTATAGCCGGTGAGAAACGATAGACCACTATTTCTGGTGTTATCTCTGGAGAAAATCATGTAAAAGCGTAAATTACGTGAAGTCGAGGCACGGACCTTTGATTTCACAAACATTCTTGAGAGCTTTGCGCGCGCAAATCAAGGAGGTAAAAGTAAGTATATCGTTGGAGATTCCGGTGTTTTCGGTGGAATCAGGACTAGTGAGCAAAGATCGTGACGACGCGTCGATCTTGCTCGCTGCTTCTTCAAACATATCATCAGCTGGTAGGAAGTTCCCGACAGAGCCATCGACCTGAACATTTTCATAAGGTTACGTATAAACTGTGAATGATTGAGCGTTACCGGCTGCAAAACTTGGAGGATAGGCACCAGCAGGAAGGCGGGGTCGATGGGAGTCATTATTAAGAGCTTTCCATCTATAAAAAAAAAAACAAGTTAGAATATGCAATTAGGAACATCGCAGCGAATAGATTACCGGAGATGACTTCATCCCCTAGAAACCATGTTCGCTCTTCTGGCGGAGCGACTGCCTGCACTTCTAGAACCTTCACTGGCTCTGTTGAGAACGGAGAGACGTTGGGTGGTACTGCAGTTAAGAATAAGGCCTGGAGACCTACATCATTTTCATCAGTTCAGAAATGCATCCAAGTCAGCGCGAAAACGCACCTGTTCTAGGATGAGGAAGTCGTAAATACCGCAGCCTACCAGCAGCTTGGGTCGAATCGTCACATTGCATCGTTTGGTCAAGAGGAAATTGAGGAGCTGAGACCAACTGCAGAATGTCTACAATTGTTTGCACGAGGCTTAATTGTATCTGCGAGGCAACTCACCAGAAGGAAGGACGGCAAAATGGACTACCATGGTTAATTTGAGGTCTGCACTGAGGAAGTTCGAGAAACGATGTCGACGCGTTACAGGCAGTTGGACGCGCGACGTCACACTCACATGTCACAAAGGAAAACACGTCTTCCATTCGGTTCGGTACCAAGCAGGTCCACACAAAGTCAAAGCCAAGCTGAGCTTCGGTATAAATGCCTGATCGAGCTGATCGACAACAGCGTTCAACGTCGTTGATTAGCGTTATGTATCGATCAACATCAGAACTAGTATCATTATTGTAATACGCCATCCTCTACATGTCGGATTTTCAACTGCACCGACCTATGTACGCTGTACTGCGTCCGACTCTTTTTCTTTCAAGGCCGTAGCTACCCATATATTATCATATTATAGGAAGTACATGAACGTTGATGAAAGCGCTGTGAGTTTCTTCATTCTTCAGTGTTGGCGTCGGCGCTCCGCAGCTCAGCGCTAGCGCATTTGATACTTCAAGCCCAATTCGCGCCTGTCTATATATATGCGAATCGGTCCCATAGCTACCTTCGGATCTAGGGTCGGAATGCTTTCGGAGATCGCGGCCAAATGCACGAGCAGGAAACTTAAGACCGCTGAATTCCTGACTTGGAGCATAACCAGGACCGCAGCACCATCTCTTAAGCATTATTCGATTTTTGCCTCAGAAACTCAACAATGTCGTCAAGTCCGGGGGAAGCATCTACTCCACCTTCTGTCGCTGGTCAGCCTCCTATTAAACACAAGAAACGGCGCCTGCAAGGTGCTTGTGACATTTGTAGGCGTAAGAAAGGTGGGCTTGAGCTTCATCTATATAATGTTTTCGCGGCGCTGACATGTGCGTTGCGTAAGTTCGCTGTAAGCCTTTCCATCACTGTATGTTCGTGCTATCGCATCGAATATGTTTTTTCAGGCGATTCTGCAAATATGCTAGGAAATCGATGCTCGAACTGCATTGCCTTTGATTCAGAATGTACACATTCAATTGCTTCTGCAGTGCGTCTATTCTCTATCTTGCTACTGAGTTTATATTTACCGTGTAAAGTAGAAGCGTAAAATATCGCAAGGGTCTGTGTTAAATTTCTCTATCTTGTTAGGCTGTCGCCTCAATTAGCTTATCTAAGTAGGAAGCTTTCATCATCGCAGCCCGCTACAGGACACGAATATCTAGTTGCAGAGGGCAGCCAATCCGCTACATTAGTTCGCTCTCTAGTCACCGATATACTATCCCAAGATATCCCCTATGAACCACCAACCGACATGGGTATAGCCCATCGACTACTCACTGATTTGGCAACCTATGCACGCACTCTGGAGGAACAAATCATCAGTTTGCAGTCCTCCGTTTCTCAGGATCAGCAAACGGAACTGTCGCTTATGACCATGCCAGCTTCTCCAGAGTCCTCAGAAAGCTCTACCGCCGCTGATGAGGTTGTGGAAAATCTGTCTGATCGCATGAAGCGAACACTGACAATTGAATCTGCTCACAAACGATTTTATGGACCTTCAAGTAACATCATGCTGGTGAAAATAGCACTCAAATTCAAAGAAGAGACTAGAGAGCCAGATGAGCCCCCTGAATTGGACATGGGCCGGTATAGAAGACCACAACTATGGAAACCTCATCCCGTATGTGACGCCTTAGACCGATAAGTATAATAACATGAATTGCTGATATTTTTACCCAGTGGGAGATTACACCCGCTGATCCACCGCCAATGTATCTTTTCCCAGAACATGAGCTGCTTCTTCACTTGGTTGGCTTATACTTTGCAAATCTCAACGTTTATTTCCCAATACTCTACCGTCCGATGTTTGAAAGAGACATTGCGGCAGGCTTACACCTTCGTAATCACTTATTTGGAGCAACAGTTCTTGCTGTCTGTGCCGTGGCATCTCGCTATTCAATAGACCCACGGGTTTTACTGGAAGGTACAGATTCACACCACAGCTGTGGCTGGAAATGGTTCCGCCAAATCAAACTAGTCCGGGGTACTTTTCGGGACCTCCCTAGTATTTACGAGCTACAAACATGTTGTGTGAGTCACTTCTCCATAATTATCCTCTCTATGTACCATAATTTCTAAAAAAATATAGTAGTTGGCCCTTATATTCTTACAGGGGACAAGAACACCTGATCCATGTTGGACAATCCTCAGTCTCGGTATTGCTTATGCTCAGGAGGCCGGCATTCATATGAAGAAGTCTTCTGCTGAGCCATCGGTAGAAGAGGAACTGTGGAAAAGGGCGTTCTGGGCGTTAGTGTGTGCCGATACCTTTGTTTCGGGGATTCTTGGCAGACCCAGAATGATGAATTCATCAGAGTGAGTCTGTCCAATTTTATGGTGTCAGCATCGTCTTACAGCGCACAGCTATAATGTCGACATGCCAATTGAATGTGACGATGAGTACTGGGAGCATCCGGATCTGGCTATGCGCTTTAAGCAGCCCCCTGGCAAGCCCTCCTATGTTACGAGCTTTAATACATATTTAAAGCTCTTGGACATCTTTGGCTTCGCGCAGCGCACAATAGTAAGCAAACACTCAGTTCACTAAGCGTGTGATTTAAAAGCTATTTCTTCGGTGGTACAGTATGCTGCTAAGAAGCCCCATTTTGGGAAAGATCTCGTAGGTGAAAAATGGGAGCAACAAGTTGTGGCAACATTGGATTCTGCTTTAAATAAATGGGCAGATTCCGTACCAGAACATTGTAAGTCGCCCTTCTGTCCCAACCTGTGCAGGGCTGACATGTGTTAGTACGATGGGATCCATATCGAGTCGATCCGTTGTTTTTCAACCAGTCGGCGCTCCTCTATTCCAATTATTATTATGTGCAGATACAAGTACATCGGACATTCTTATCCACAGGAGCACGGCGGTCCACATTGGCATTTCCATCCCTATCTATATGCAGCAATGCAGCTCGAGCTTGCAGCCACGTGATGGAGATACAATCACGAAGAGGTTTTCTCCCTCTGCCACACACTCAGGTAAGTCCCAGCATTTTGCAGAGTCACAAATAATCTGATCGTGTCCAATAGACAGCTCTTTTTACTGCAGGTCTTATGCTTCTTGTCACTATTTGGGGCGGACGGAAGCAGGGTCTTGCCGTAGATCCCACCAGGGGGATTGCTGATATGTATAAAATCATCAACGTCTTGCAAAGTTATGAGGGCCGGTAGGGACCAACGCTATTCTATCTGCTTGTCGATTGCTTATTTTGCCATTGGCAGATGGTCGGCTGCGGGACGTTTTAGGTGCAATCTACTACATATTTATATTGCATAGTACTGGGCTAACGTGTATAAAGCGATATTCTGTGCGAGTTAATGTCCGCCAGCAATCTCGGATCATCGTCTAAATCCCAAGCTTCGATGAAGCGTAATAGGAATCCGGAGGATTATGCGTTTTCACGTCATCTGGGTTCCTCATCCCAGGAGTCACTAGTATTCCCTCTCAGCGGCGGGCAGTCAGGCATTTCTGCGGACTTAAAAACGTCAACGCAGCTCCCAGAACATCCCAACCACGTATTTCAGCTACCTCTTCACAGTAGCGAGCTTGGTCAGTCTTCATTCATGAACGCCGCCGGTGTTTTCGCCTTGAATAGTGAAAATGACCCTTTACGTGACCTTCGTGCATTTTCTGGAGCTGCAATGTTGGACAATAGAGTGAATCAAAGCACTCCCTACTCCAATGAAGTCCCCCACGAGGGTCCAGTTCCGAGGATCCCATGGACAGACACAAGGCGAACAGGTGATGGTCACGGTAAGCAGGCGGTCGATATCTCTTAGGCGAGAGGTTGGTTAATTATTCCATTAGGAAATATTCATAGTGGGTACAGTGTAGATTTCTTGGAGGCTTTTGGCATGGGCGAGGGAGAGACATGGAGGATGACGTCGCCTACAGAACAAAACAAGTGAGTACCTAGTGAGGTTCATATGTATTCAAGATGTCTAATAAGTGGGTTTCTGTAGTAGCTGGAGCGACTGGAGCGCGTTCATTGCTGATATGGAGGGTTTTATGCAGAATAGTTATTCTACCTAATTTTAGATACCTAACAGCGCTGAGTCTATATCGCCTGGATAATACTTAGCCCCTGTTCGGTGTCGATAACCTAGCAGAATTCAGCTTATGATTCTCGCACATGTGCGGACTGGATCAAAAAGGCTTTAATATTCTCGAGAATGGCGAGGTTCTTAATTCATCGTTAATAACTCAACATCCTTAACATTTACAATCACAAAAATACAACAGGAATGCTGCTATCAACATCCCTTCTAAATAATAGATACGAGGTATGGTATATTCTATAATAATGCATTGGTCTCCAGAAGAAGAATTATGCCTAAAAAGCGCTGTTAGCTGAGAACAACAACTTGAAATGATCTGTGACTTACTATGTACAATTTCTGGGATACTCTGCGTCGACACATCGACTGTAAGATCCGTGTGTTCCGGCGTCTCGTATACATCGTCGACGCCAGTGAACCCTTTTATCTCGCCCCGTCGCGCTTTTGCATAAATACCTCTGCGGTCAGTCTTCTCGCAGAATTCTAGCGGTGTAGCGACGTGGATCAAGAAGAAATTGCCACCTGCTCCGCCGTGCTGCAGCACAGTCTCACGAGCCGCTTCTCGAGATCGCTCATGTGGTGCGATAGGGGCCGCAATAACAGCTGCACCTGCTCTCGTAAGTTCCGCAGCAACGAATGCAATCCGTTGCGTGTTGAGGTGCCGATCTTCAGCAGAGAAGCCGAGTTCTGTGTAAGAAGTTAGCCTACAGTTACAATGTCACACGTGTTTGAGGATGCTAACCAGAAGAGAGCTCTTGTCGCACGGTTTCACCGAGCAGCATAGTAACACTACGGCCACCCTGCTGGTTCAAGGTTACCTGAAGAGCCCGGGAAATTTTATCCTTTCCAGAATTATGGAGCCCGGTCAAGAAAAGGACGAAGCCTTGCCTATTTCGGGGAGGATAGCTTTCACGGAGGACTTTAACTACGGCACTGAAGCAAGAATTAGACTAAGCTTTGAAGACGATAACACATAAAGCTCACTCGTAGCTGAACCAATCAGGGATGGGAGCGCCAGTCCGCAAGCGTCTCCTGAGTTCTGTGCCGGATATGTCGAGAGTCTGAATACCCTTGGGCACCTCATCGGCTGGCTGATACTCGTCCGTCGAGGGCAAATAAGTCATTTGCTGGAATGGAACCATTTCTATTTGGAGCTCGTCGTGGTATTTGATGACGAGATCCTGAGCATCGTAGGGACCGTAGAAATCCTTGCCCTGAGAGTTTTTTCCAGGTCCAGCGTGGTCGCGACCAACAATAAAGTGAGTTGCTCCAAAGTTTTTGCGGATGATTGCATGCCAGACGGCCTCCCTTGGCCCAGCCATACGCATCGCCAAAGGTAGAAGGGCGAGGTGACCCATTCCATTGGGATATTTTGCCATGATGGCCTCATAAACGCGCACACGGGTATAGTGATCGACATCTCCTGGTTTGGTTAAACCAACCACCGGATGGATAAGCACATTTGCTTGACGTTGGCGAGCTGCTCGGACGGTGAGTTCTCGGTGCGCTCTGTGCATTGGATTCCTAGTTTGGAACGCAACGACTTTCCGCCAAGCAAGTTTTTTGAAGTGGGATCGCAGCTCTGCCGGTGTATCTATCGAGTTCTGGTATTAGCATTAATTTCAGAAAGAGAGGTGAACCTTACAGCGCAGTGCAACGTAGTCGAAGTGTGTAGGCGCTTGGATGGCCTGGACTTTTCCACCAACGTAGAACTCCCTCACCCGATTGCGAAGGTAAGAAACAGAGGGATGGGCAGGGTCATCGGCACCAAAGACCTGGATGGCCTCTTTTACGCGATTGGGAGCATAAACATCCTCCACTGCAAAAAAAAATGAGTAAGATAAAATAGCCTAAGAAATATCACAAACCTGTTAGAATGGCGAGTGCCTCGTCGTCGCGAGGATCTCTCAGAGCAATTCGTGCTCCCGGTGCAAGGGTTAGGCGTTCAATATCGTCCTTGGAAACATCGAGTGTGATAGGCATAGGGAATAGAACACCATCGGCCAACCGGAGGGTATCGATGACACTGGCTAAGGTATAAATGATAGTTCATGGCTGTATAACACCAACTCCTGTACCTGCTGTAGTCTTTTTCGTTCATAAACCCTTCGAGGGGGCTGAATCCACCATTAATGATGAGTTCCAGATCGCATAGTTGACGCTATTTTCGTCCCAGGGTCAGCGTCGCTACCGGTGAGTAAAGACAGAACATACTTCTGTCAGTACAATGTCGGGAATGGTGAAGGATTCTTCCTTCAGCTGAGCAGAGATAGCTTCATCGCGAGCCACCAAATCCTAGTTATTTAATTAAGTAAATTATTTCAGGGACAGGCGCATGGTGAGGACCACATACTTTAAGAACGCCGCCATGGGGTGAATTGGCCATTGCAAAGACTTCAGAAATATATTACAGGGAACGGGGATAGGTTAACTTGTGAAAAGGAAAGTACGAAGGGCCTCATTCTTATCAGGAGACTTTACGGTTTGATATTGAATGGTGTGCTCGACGATGGTGAACAATCACGCAATAGGGAGAAATCGCTCAGCCGTCCAAGGTCGACTCGTGTCACTGGAGTCTGTCAGCTCGTGGCCGATGGTCCCGGTCCGGAAAGAATACCGGCTTAACAACATAAGTTAAAGCATGACGTCTCTGTAAAGTCATCCCCGAAGCCTGAAGGGACTTCAAGTCATTCTCACGCCGATGGAAGAGGCGATAAAGACAACTGCGAGCACATCGTAAAGAAGAATGTCCTTCGCCTGATCGGTAAAATTGTGGGGCATCCTTGCCTATTGCTCGGTGGGGAATTATTCAAAAATTATATATAGCAATACATATAGACTGTGCGCTGTCAATACTAAATACATCCTTGCAGAAAAGGTCCACATCAAATATCCAGCATTACAGGGCTAAAAGAGGACACGATCTCTACGTAGCCCGGTGATTTGCACTCATTTGGATCGCCCCATCCTATCCAG
>JASFDH010000375.1:0-25673 GCA_036937195.1 Nidularia pulvinata
GGCTGCCGCGCAATTATGATCGTGGGATGACGTCACGCCTCTTCATTCCATCACACGCGTACGTGAGCGCGTCGCGTCCCCTCCTTGCTTTAGCTCTTATCGCGAGCCCCATATCATCTCAATAGCCCCCGTCGTCGCTTCGCCCCCCCCCTCCTCGTCATGCTCACCGCATTGTAGCATCCACAGCGCAGGCTAGACCCCCATGTGCACCTCACGCTGATGATCGAGCACCCAGCATGAAACCTTCATTCATGCTTAATGCAGTAACGTAAGTTCTGCGAGGTGCCCATGCGGGATCACTCACGTATCGGCTACAGTGCATGCCATCATCCATCCTAGAAGTCTCAACATTGTTGCATCATGCGAGCAGCGTGTCGAGCGTCGCTTGCGCAGAACGTTGGAGTATCGCTAGCCCATAGCCCAACGATGATCTTGTTCATTGCGGCAGGCCAAAGAATGTTTCGACACAAGCCTGGAGGTATCATCCCGCATCGTGTCCGACCATCAGATCCAGAGCCAAATGCTTCTCCCGCACTTGATATGCAAAGTTCTTCTCGCGCTCGTTCCACCAGAATTGCACTATGGTCAACCTCTTGAGCTTCAGCGGGCCTTGCACGTAAGATAAGGGCATGAGGCTCTCATTTAGCGATCGACCTACCGCCACCGACTGACGGGAAGAATGGTGTGGAAACTTTCTCTGCCAATCGTCAAACGCGTCCGATTCGCAGTCCCCTGATTTTTCCTACTTTTCCATTCCTTCCAGAAAAGATTGACGGTCCTCTGCGAGCATCTGCAAAGATGAACAGGCACCTCACCTAGTTTCGGGAAGCGAAACCTCGAGATGTCGGTGTCCCAGCATTGACAATCTCCGCGTAAACGACGCCGAGTTCGGCTTCGAGAGTCACCATTTGCCAGTGCCAGAATCTCGAGCATGTCTAAGGCGGACTGTGCGCCAACTTTCTGATCTGCCGTGTTCGGAATTTTGCACGCAGGCCTGTCGGCGTCCCGCCATTGCTGTCGGGGGGTCGCCTCTGGATTCACATAGGATAGCACCAACGGCAGTATCGGTACAGGACTTGTTGGCGAACCTTTTTCTCCGTCTGTCATCTCAGATGAAGTCAAGCCCAAGGCGACGGGGTCACTTTCATCCCTCACCATCCGAACGGAAAACGGAAAACTAGGTCGGAAGCGACACGACTTCCATTCTCTCGAGGACCGTGCATTGGAATGTGGGCAGAACATATCGTTCGGATTCATCTTGAGGCTCTGTATGAGAAACACCCTGTGTCCGGAGCTAGGGAGTGCGGGGTCGTACTCTCCGGAATAAGCAGGCAGGTGGTAAAGGAAACTTCCGCCCTCGATAGGATTGTGTAGTCGTACTCATTGTGCATGTGCGCGTATAGAGGCCCGCTGGGCTCGCCGCCGCCGCGTTCACCATCACCTAGCGAACATGGAAGTTGCAATACTAGCAGCTCTTGATTGCTTGGCCTTCCTGTCGAATGGCCAGGATCTCTAGAGCTGGGACGCGGTTAGTTTCTGCATCGCTTCCAGATCCGCGCAGCCAACTACCTCCTAGTCATAATGCTTCTGGGAAAATAAGCTACCTCAACACCTTCGTCCGTAGTCCAGCCCAGTGGAAAGTGGTCCTGAAGGACTGGCCACGCTGCCCGCCAGAAAAGACACATGCTTCGGTCTCTGGATAGGAATACGGGTAGAATATGCCGTTCATATGTATATCGTGCGCTCGTGCTTGCAGACACCTTCTGCTTGTGGGCGTACAGGAAGTTGCTTGCTCCCCGCGCATGGAAGCTGGTACTAGCGGCTCTTGTCTATGCATCATTTCCTGTCTGCGCAGGGCAGATTCCGTGCGATGTTCCAGAAGGCATAATGTGCCCCTCTTCTCGGCACTGAGCTCGCTGAGCGATGACGGCGGGCAGTTGTTGACCTCCTTAGGATCTGCGTAGCTGCCTTCTTCTGAATCACAGGGTCGTTGGAAAGCCTCGCTGTCTGACCATGCAATCACTGTCAGTAGGGACACACGACAAGAAGAAAGGGGGCGCATACCTGGCTGGCCAACCGATGACTATGAAGACGATGTGCTGGCAAGATTTTGAATTGTGCAGCATGCCCGCTACCCCGAGGAGAGGCGTTATAGCGGAACAACGTGCGTCGCATGTGTATAACCTTCAAGGGTGGTCCACGGCCTTCTTCCCCCACACGATACCGGTCGCTGGAGACTGCTAACCTTGGACGACTAATCGAGGGTGGCCACGATGCCTTAAGATGAGCCCAAATGGAAAAAAAAAATATCTCAGGATTTAGAAATCGCCTCTCCATTGCCGTTGTCTGGATGCGTGCAAGGCTCCTGCACGCCTGGAAGTCTATGATCTTAGGGAGTGCGTTTTGCTGTACGTCAAGGACAAAGGCACTTCTGGAATCGGGTTTGGTGTCGGTGTAGAACGAGGTTGACCGTCGGTCCGTTGGGAGTCGGAACAATTAACGCCTGTTGTAACACATCTGGGGTTGAGATGGTCTACGGCAGTTCGGCACGGAATGGCCGAGAATCTACTGTGTACATTTATTTGGAATGAGTGTTGTCGTAGTGCGGCTATGGTTCACAGTTTTACTTCCGGTACTCTTGCAGTTTGTTACAACATGGCAACGTTCTCCGCAAATTTTGGTCAACGAAACTAGGTCTGCTTTTGGTTGCATCCTCGCTCGCCTGCTTTTCTGGTTACGACATGCGGTGAAATCTTATAATACTTAGTACGCGCTCTGTGCGGCTCATAGACGAAACCTGACGCCCTCGTCACCCAGCTCACAGCTGGGGAATTAATGCACACCACGTCCACCAGCACCACCACTGGTCAGGACCCCTCTACTGTGCAAGACCCCCCACTCTCAACATTCTCCCGTGACCTGCGCTCGATCAACAACCGTCTCATCACCATCGAGACGATGCTCCCCCAGTTCACAGGAAATTGCAGTCCTCACTCTTCAGTGCCTAGGATGGCGAGCTGCCGTTTGTGACATTTACTTAGCAAAAAACGGTGTTTTGACCTTCACAAAATGACTTTTTTTTTCACGTTATGCTCATTGTACGGTTCGAAAGAATCTGAGTCGACCGACATACACTTTTGAGGTGAATTGACCTGCAGTTGAGCTATGATTGTGTTTGGCACAAGGCGACAGACTTATAGACATTGGGATTCACGTTCAGAGCCTCTGTTGAACGCTGTTGAAGGTTCTAGACTCGTTTCAGGCACTATAAGCCTATCAAAGCTATATTCATAACGTTGGGATTGGTCACCGGTCTAGGTTGGATAGATAACGAAAAGTTGCTCTGCAACGATCGCTCACACTCGTCATGGATCGAGGCCAAAAACATTTCCGATTCGCCGTGGTATATAACTCTCAGTGAAGAGAGCCTTTTCTTTTCCTTATCATGTGTCTTCAAAATTGCAGCGAACGACCTGCGGTTTGGACTCTCAACCAAGATACGCCACGCATGAGCACACTTGCTCGCCGTATCCACGGCTGGTCCTGGGAAGCGGTGCGTTGTTCGTCAGGCGTCCTCTTCGACTGATTTCAGCTGATGGGTATGCCATGTAGTTTCCTGTGAGTATGGGCACAGGGGCCGTGTATATTACTCTTTCTGGGTTGGTGGAACAGTCTCATGCACTTAGATACCTCGAAGCTTGTTTCTACCTGCTGAACATTGTCCTCTTCGTGCTCAACTGTACGATGCTGTTTCTCCAAGCAATATGTAAGCGTGCTCTCAGGCGGTTTATCGTGTACTTCTTCCTTTGTCTGACGAATATATTCATTGTAGTATACCCACAACAAGCCTGGAGACAGCTTAAAGATCCCGTGAAGAGTATAGATGTGCCACTCATCGTTAGTAGGACTTCATGCTTGTGCATAAGCATGCTTTTCGTATGCGTTCTTACAGGTCCTCTCATTCGCGACAATCATCATCGGAACCATCGACCTTGCTGTTCCAGCCGGTTACATCCACCCGGAATCCATATATGTGCTATTCTGGTGTGTACTACACACTGAATTCACATCTGAAGGCGGCGACTGACGACAATACAGGGTCTACGTCGCATTTTCTCTGTTAACTTGCTTTCCGATGTTGATGATCTGGTTTAACAAGCCACACGATTTAACGACCTTCAATCCGGCATATGCATTCCTGGTGGGTTTATATCCTTCCAGTCCCTTATGACATTACTGAAAGTGGTCAATAGATCTTCCCCATGATGCTCGTTGGCGTCATCTCGCTCAACGTTCTGACCGTGATGGACGCCACGGATACAAGATCAGTTGAGGTTCTCCTTGTTGGATATTTCTTCCAAGGTATATCGACCTTCCTAGGATAATGTAATGCATCAATTTTCTAACACCCGTAATTGCAGGCCTTGGATTTTTCATGACTTTCTTCTACCTATGCATATATGTCATCCGGATCATAATGGTCCGCCTCAAAGCTTCGTTCTACCTAGAAACACTTGACTAAACTTTTGTCAACGTAGACCGGATTTCTAGACGGCCATCAAGCAAGTAGTGCATTTATCGCATGCGGACCACCAGGATTTACAGCACTTGCCCTTATCAGTCTCGGCGAACACGCACAAGACATGTATGTATTGGCCTTCCATACTATCCTTTATTGATGTCTAATCCATCCACTGCAGCCTTCCCCGCCATAATCTCATTTCAACTAATGCGGGTGAAATACTATACGTAGCAAGCATTTTTTGTGCACTTCTTTTGTACGGCCTCGCGGTATTTTTCTTCGTGCTTGGCGCCATGCCATACCCGTTCAAGATCCACAGACACTTGCACGAGATCCTTGCGTGTTGGGCGCTCACATTCCCAAACGGTGTGTTTATTATACCTCCTCTATCGGCTGATGATCTGACTTGTTCATGGATGGTTGTAGCTGGCTGGATAGCAACTACGCGTCTTCTCGGTGACATCTTCAAGCTAAAAGGATTCATTATCATCCACCTTATCATGACGGTACTCATGTGCGTAACGTGGGCTATCTTGTTTGCGCTCACCGCATTTGCCTTCGTAAAGGGCGAGATATTCATGTCGAGGGAGGAAGACGTGCTGCAGGATACAGCTAAACCTCTAGAGTTAGAGAGAGAAAAGAAGGATGAAAAGAGTGGTGCTAGTATGGTTTAAAGATGAGTTTTATTCCACTGGTCATTTTCGTATTCAGTTGGCTCTTCGCATTCGCATTCGGCTCACTCTGCATTTGCTTTCGTTTTCTCTTCGCATGATATTGTACCAGCACATCATAGACTACAACTGGACATTATTAGATCAGTTATGCGGACACTTTGCAATATACTACAAGCATCACGTTCTTGAAGTACTATCATTACATGTGTTTGAAATCAGCGACACAAAATTTTATCTTGGACCGATCTTAGCTAGGCGGAAGTCGTTTGTACGCGGCGAGGTCTTGTGCGTGTGCAGAAATCCAGAAGTTCCAGTGAAGGGTCTTGCTAGGTCGTGAGCCTCACGAAAGCAAATGGCGGATGGGATCTGTTGGCATGGCGGCATATTGCGACGTGCGCTCTATTTGTCTGGCGCGGGTTGCAATTCAAGCTGATCTGTCGCTGGTTAGGGTGTACCATGGCGCAATGCAAGTCGGATTTCTGGTACGGCATTTGAGGAGGCGTGTTGCTCAAGTGTTCTCTCGTGCTTGGATTAGCATTGCTCTTCCCCATGCACGCTTCTTCTACTCTTCCGCCTGCCAACGGCGCCCCCACCGTGTCTGCCTTGGCCGCCCCGCATGTCCTCCCCCATCTCCCTGTACTCCCGTACTCATCCGTCACCAACAGCCAGATATGATCCAGAGTAAACGTGGTTTACGCGAAGGTGAGACTACTCCCAAGAACGTTGTTATGTCCTCGCGGACCGCAGTGCAAGCGCCTCAAACTTAAATGTGACCAATGTGCCCTGTGCGGCTCCTGCACAAAACGCGACGTCACCGCCCCCTGCATCTAATCACTCACCGCCGCTGAGAAAGTGTATGTCCCTTCGTCTTTTTTTGTCCTATGTCCCACCAACATCCCCCAGTGACATACGCTCGCTCAATAACCGTCTTGTCGTTATCGTGACCGTTCTCGCCCTGCTCACAACCGGGGAATTCGCACACATCGTGTCTACTAGCACTCTCGCTGGTCAGCACCTCTGCCGCGCAGGACCCTCCGCTCCCAGCATTCCACGGTGACCTGCACTCGATCAACAACCGCTTCGTTGCCGTCGGGACCATGCTTCCTCAGCTCATAGGAAATTCCAGCACCGATACCCAGCGCCTGAGATGGCGAGGTGCCGTCTGTAACATTTACTTGGCAAAAAATGGGGTTTTAACCTTCAAAAAATGTCTTTTTTCACTCTATGTTCGTAGTGCGTTTCGAAAGAATCCGAGTCGATTGACATACTTTTTTGAGGTGAATTGACCTGCAGCTGAGCGATGACCATGTTTGGCGCAGGGCGACGTACTCGGAGGCATCGAGGGTCATGTTCAGAGCCTTTGTTGAACGCTATTGAAGCCTTGAAGGTTCTAGACTCGTTGCGACCTTTCTGAAGGGCACTAAGGGCACTGCAAACCTACTATCGGGGCTCGTAAAAGTTATTCATAAATGATAACGGAATTGGTAATCGGTCTAGGTTGGATCCTTAGATCACAAAATGTGGCTCTGCGACGATCGCTCCACTCGCCATGGATCAAGACCAAAGCCATCTAGCAGTGGTATATAACAGCCTTCTGCGAAGCGATCCTTTCCTCTCATTATGTGCATTCAAAGTGACAAAACTCGACACTAGTCGTGTCTATAGTTCTGCTGAATCTTGGGTTGTTGATCCTCTAGTAACTGATCATCGTCGCGCATTGCCGTATTCGACTTGATTTCGTATTCAGTAACCAATGGCAGAATTCTCAAATGTCTCATCTGCCTCATCCTCGACGGTAACTCTCAATCAGGATACGCCGCGCGTGAGCACACTTGCTCGCCGTATCCATGGCTGGTCTTGGCAAGCGGTGCGTTCTTCGTCCGGTGTCCTTCTCCGATTGTCTTTGGCTGATGGGCATCCCATGCAGTTTCCTGTAGGTATGGGTACTGGGGCCGTGTATGTTGCCCTCTCTGGATTGGAGGCACAGTCACATGCACTCATATGCGTGGAAACTTGCTTCTATGTGCTGAATATTGTGCTTTTCGTGCTCAACTCCACGACGCTGCTTCTCCAGGCAATATGTATGTACATCCCCCTAAGTGGCTCATCATGCATCCTGTTTCTTTGTCTGACGGATATATTCATTGCAGTATACCCACAGCAAGCTTGGAGACGCCTTAAGGATCCCGTGAAGAGTTTATATGTGCCACTCATCGTAAGTATAGATTCCACAAAGGTGCTTTGATAACTAACTATGATATCAGGTCCTATCTTTCGCGACAATCATCATCGGAACCATCGGCCTTGCCGTTCCAGCTGGTTACATCCACCCTGAATCCATATATGTCATGTTCTGGTGCGTACCGCGCAGTTAGTTCTCATTCAAAGCGACGACTGGCCATATTATAGGGTCTATGTAGAATTTGCGTTGTTAACTTGCTTCCCGATGTTAATGATCTGGTTTAACACACCACACGATTTAACGACTTTCACTCCGGCATATGCATTCCTGGTGCGTCTACATCCTTCCAGGGGCTTAAGAAATTACTGAAAGTAGCTTTCATGTCAGATCTTCCCCATGATGCTCGTTGGCGTCGTCTCATTCAACGTTCTGACCGTGATGGACGCCGCAGATACGAGAACAGTTGGAATTCTCCTTGTTGGATATTTCTTCCAAGGTATGTCGGCTTTCCTATGATAATGTAACGCGTCAATTTTCTAACGCCCGTAATCGTAGGCCTCGGATTTTTCATGACTTTCTTTTATTTATGCATATATGTCATCCGGATCATAATGGTATGCCTCAAAGCTTCGTTCTGCCTAACTAAACTTGACTGAACTTTTGGCGACGTAGACCGGTTTTCTAGATGGCCATCAAGCAAGTGGTGCATTCATCGCTTGCGGACCACCGGGATTTACAGCTCTTGCCCTTATCAGCCTCGGCGAACACGCACAAGAGATGTATGCATTAGTACTCTTCCCTATCTTCTTCAGTGTTCAGTGTTATTGATGTTTGATCAATATACTACAGCCTTACCCGCCATAATCTCATTTCAACTAATGCAGGCGAAATATTATATGTAACGAGCATTTTCTGTGCACTTTTTTTGTACGGCCTTGCGGTGTTTTTCTTCATGCTCGGCGCCCTGCCGTACCCGTTTAAGGTCCACAAACATCTGCATGAGATCCTTGGGTGTTGGGCGTTGACATTCCCAAATGGTGTGTTTTTTTTACTTCTTCTGTCGTTGAATGATCTAACTTCTTCATCACTTGTCTCAGTGGGCTGGATAGCAGCTACGCGTGTTCTCGGAGACATCTTCGATCTAAAGGGATTCATTATCCTCCACCTGATCATGGCTGTGCTCATGTGCGCGACATGGGCTATCTTGTTCGTGCTCACCATGCTCGCCTTCGTAAAGGGTGAGATATTCATGTCGAAGGAGGAGGATGTGCTGAAGGATACTGCTAAGCTGATAAATTTAGAGAGAGGGAGAAAGGACGAAAAGAGTGGTGCTAGTTTGGTCTAGAGATGAGTTTTGTTTCAGCTTCGAACTTTATTCGCATTTGTTTTTGGTTTGCACTTTGCATTCGCATTCGCATAATATCACACCAACACTTCACGGACTTTATGGACCACAACTGGACATTATTAGATTAGTTACATGGGTACTTTATTACACGAACATTTACTTCACGATGCAATACACTATAGGCATTGCGTTCAACCTGACTATTACCTCAGGCATGCTATTATCGTTACAATTGTTTGGCTCGGAAGTCAGTGATGCATTGTTGAATAAAATACAGCAATTTCTTTTCCCCATCATCTTCAAATAGGGAATGTTGGCCTTGGGTGTTGGCTGAAGAGAGAACATTGGAAGTGAACGACACAAGTGAAGGAGAATGGCGGCGGGCGCATGAGTGAGGCCCACGCGGTCCCGTGACACGCGATGCTTTAAGGGATTAGCCGGCAAGTGATCTCTCTTAAGGGGTTTTCGTTCCCCCTAGTCTCCAGATCGCCGCCGCTCTTGCCTCTTGCCCGCACAGTCCTGCTCGCCTCTTATCGTCTACTTGGTTTTGTGTTTCCATTATATTCAGTCTCTTATCAATTTCTCGCTTTCTTCTTGCCAACTCTCCTGCTCTCCCCAATCTCTTGTTTGTCTCTTTTCATTATCTCGCTTGCCAGCCTCTCGCTAGTTACCTCCAGCGTTCCTCTTCACAAGAAGTTCTTTCAGGCTACATTCAATCTTGCTACACTCTCACGCAAACCCCAGATCTCTCTGATATCCAAGCAGAAATGCCTCTGCCTCCTGTGGAAATTACAGACCTGATAGTCGACGAACTCGCGTATATTTCACACCTTGACCACGATCAAGGCTATTTGAAAGCCTGCTCACTCGCACATTCGCAATTCGTTCGGCACTGTCAGAAATGGATCTTTAGACATCTTTATTTCACGTATAGTTTCTGGGAGGGCACTCCAAACGAACCGTCTCTGAGACGCAGAATCGAGAAGCTCAGGGAGATTCTTTGCGACAAGCCCTTCCTTGCCCAGTACATCAAGAGCTTGTATCTGATGATGTTAGACACTAAAGGGGCACAGTTTGCTCCTGTCCTAGACATGCTCCCGGCCATCGAGTATGTGACATTGCTTGGGATGCCAGGGGGGCTGGACTGTGATACGCTGGACTCCGACTGCCTTGCCTGGTTTGAGAGGCTCTTTAATCCTGCGAAGTTAACGAATCTAATCCTCTACAACATAACGAATTTCCCACCAAACATTCTCAGCAAATGCCGCCTTCTCTACAGACTCACGTTATCTGGGAGCAACATCAAACTTATCGTCCCCAAATCTCAACCAGTGGAGGGGCTTGTAACTCCTGACGATGCACAGATCCTAGCTAAACCTAAACTCTATTCTCTCTCTTTGCGAAACTGCCCGCTAGGAAGTCAATTGAGCGTCACGTTGCCCGCAGCATTGGATTTGAAATCGATAGGATGGCTTAAGATATCCAACCATCCTGAGGACATAGAAGCAGGCCAGGAAGTGGTACGAGAAGCTTCAAAGTCTCTGAAGGTCTTCAATTTCAATCGTGATAGTCCTAGTTAGTCCAGTTTCTTTAGAAGGAAAGTTCCTGCAATTGACAACTTCTTGCTTTTTTTTTTGAAGACGGCTTAGCCCTGGGCATGCCATTAGACCTCAAGCCGGTGGTTTCTACTTTGAGCATTCTTACATTCACACTGTTCTTCGGAAATAACTTCGTGAAAGACCGACGAGAGCTACTCGCAGCGACGGAGACCCTGAACACCCTGCAGCCAAAAATCAACACGCTCAACGAGATTCAATTCGAAGTACGGTGCTGTGCAGATGCTTGGAGAAGCATGGCAGAAGTGCTCAAAGCCGTGAAGGCGGACTGGAACAATCTTGACGCTCAGTTCATGGCCTGGCTTAATCTAGGACCATGGCACATACGGTTGATCTTTTTGGACCAGCAGAACACAGGTCCGCATATGCTCATAGATATCAACTTGGTCAAACCATACTTGCCTCTTGCCACTGCGGACAAGTACAAGTCGAGATTCCACATTGAGAAGAGGCTGGTCTGGTTGTAATAACTCGACTGTTATCTATAGATTCTCTGCATGTTTAATTCTACCTGAGAAGATGACTCGGACTCTTGATATTTCGCGACTGGCTCAGCCTGCATTTACGGCCAGATTGAACATTTGGACTCGTAGTTGATCAGTAGTCATACTAGTGGTGCTCGCAATTCTATTGCCAGATAACGTTAGACCCCGGAATATCTTTTCACATACACTGTATGTATATGGAAGCTTTCTCCTTGTTTGTAAGTTATAACATGAGCAGCGAACTTCAGATCCAGACTTGAGCATCGCCGTCCGCTGCCGGCGGATGAGAAGGAGGGCTCCGCGTTGAATGCAAGCTCCTTCCGGAAAATAGACAGAGTGACGCCAATGCAATAACTCTCACATTTGATGTTTTTTGTCCTTGACGGTTGAAGGTGGTGGTGGTGATAATGAGGAGGTGGGATGGAACTGGGGTCGGTAATATAGGAGTGCCTAAGGCGCATACTAACGAATTTGTCGCCGATAGGCGCTGATGTAAGCGGTGAGCACGTGGCAACTGTCTCTGATCCGGAACGAAAGCTAAGCGCTGAGATCTGAGATGCTCGCTGCCTCTCCCACTGTTTCTTGTGCATTATCGTATGTCGCACAGGGGGGTGTTCTGCTATATTTTTAGTCCTGTCCCGCCCTCCTGCTTCCAACACTCTTCACGCTCACTTACGACCTGACACGATCCCCGCTCGCCATGCCTGTTAACAGCCAGAAGGCAAAAAAGAGTTCTCTCACGATAAGACTCACAGAGTCCGCCGTCTTCCTCAGAACAGACGGCAACACTGGTAGGCGCAGAAACAATGACAACACCCGTTCCTCCATGCTCAGAGGGTTGCTCACCCTCGACCTTGTAAAATCCACGAAGATATCGAGCATCGAGATCGAGCTCGTAGCAAAGACTTCTACTGCTTGGCCGGAGGGTACGTTTGACTACGATAGCTGGTCCGTTCGTCTTTCTCTATCCTCCAGATCTGATTTCTTACGTAGGTGTCGGAGCACGCAGGATCGAGGTCACCGAGGAGCACAGGATCTTCTATGCGTCCACCGTCTATTTCCGCGCCGGCAAGGCAGACCAACACCGTCGAGCTGCTTCTATCGGCCCTGGTGTAGCCTGTTCTGGCGACGATGCTTTATTTGATGACGATGAGGGCTCCTCGCAATCTCGCACACCCGTTCACCAAGCCCATGGCCGGAACCATGAAACCAGGGAGGACGAATCCCCCGTGGAAGAGCACCCTAGGGGGCGCACGGGGCATTTTGGTCGTCGGGTCAGCATGGACAGCTCTGCGCATTATCAGCGCACACCCATATCACATACAGAGGAATTTGATTTGGCCCCCATCCCGCCATATTCGCCGTTTGCGCCTTCTCCGAGCTTTGCAACAACACCTGATAGGCCGCATCTATCACCTGCCACTTCGTCAGGGCACATATCGTCGACATCAAATCACGATGTCAACCCCGCCCAAAGTCTAGAAGAGTTCCGTAATTCATTGCATTCGAGCTTGAGATTATATCAACACAGTATGTGATCACAGTGTCTTACTACGATATTTTTTTTGCTCATCTGGTGTTAGACCAATCTTCGCCCAATACATCGGCATACAGTCTCAGGTTGCGGGAACGTTCGCTCTCCCGCCGTCCGGGCATGGGCGACGTGCCAGAGCATGAGCACGAGCCCGAGCCAAGCACTCCTAGACAGCGCTCCCCACGTTCCAGAACACCTCCGGGATCTTCGTCGCCTCCTGTCTCACCTACCGAGAACAACAACACCAACACCACCCGTGGACGCAAGGGCTCGCGGTTCAGCTTCCACTCTCTCATGGACGCCGTGCGCTCCAACTCTCCAATCACGAAGCCATTTGCGCGTTCCAGGGAGCGGTCGGGGGACCATGTGCGGCGAGGGAGGACCATGGAACGGAAGGAGGGGCAAGAGGTAGAGAGCTCGCCTTCGTCTGCGGGCCCAAGGGGGAGGGAAAGGAGCATACGGGAGTCCAAGGAGCGGATGAGCACCCTTGGGAGGGTGAGTGAGATCCTGAGGCTGGACTTGGAAGAGAAGAAGGACAAAGAGGCGGGGGATGGGTGGAAGGAGTTCAAAAAAGGTGTGTTCATTTCCCCATTCGTCTGTAAGTATGTCATATTATTCCGATTCTTACATTCTACGGGGCAGGGACGTACACCTACCCCATATCCTTCTCCATTCCGGGAAACTCGCCCCCGACTATGCAGTGTGACTATGGCTCTGTTACCTGGCACTTGCGTGCGCAGGTGCACCGGCCCGGCGCGTTCAAGAGCAAGCTGACCGCGACACGCGAGGTGATCACCATCGCGTGCCCGACGGAAGAGGACACGGAGGACACGGAGAACATTATTGTGGAAAGACATTGGGACCAGCAGCTGCAATACCTCATTTCGATATCGGGGAGGAGCTTTTATATTGGCGGGACGGTCCCGGTGACGTTCACGATGATGCCACTGGCGAAGGTGAAGGTGCATCGGATAGCAGTGTTCATTGAAGGTTAGTGCTTGGTGAGGTGCTGATTTAGGAGCTACGTTAATGAAGGGATGTTCATAGAGCGAGTGGACTACTACACCCACATGCGGCGCATTGCGCGGACCGACCCCATCTCGCGCATCGACCTCCTCGCCCTCAAAGGTGAAGGCAAAGGCGCCGACCCCATCCTGCCCCTCGACTCCGACGACCCCGACGCCTTCCGGAACTCACCCCTCTACTCGATCGCCTCCCCCGAAGACGACGAGTCCGAGTTGGCATCGACCCTCATGGGCCCCGGCCCGTGGACGTTCCACAAGGACCTGAACCTCCCCGAGTCGTGCTCGATGATCAAATTCACGAACAAGAATAGGAGGAGCAATATTGTCGTTACGCATCTGTTGAAGTGCGTGATGAGGGTAGAGCGGGGAGATGATCTGCATGTGGACCCGAAGACGGGGAAGAGGAAGCTGTTTGATATCGTCGTGCAGACCCCGGTGCATATCCTTTCTGTGAGTAACTGTGCTGCTCCCTGCCTTGGCGCAATATCTGAATAAGCCTCTATCCAGTGCCGCTGCAATCCCGAATGGACCTGCCTTCCACGCTACTCAGAGGCCCTCGACGACCCACAGCCAGTTGGGATCAATTGCCCTTGCCAGCAGAAGCGGCTCGCGAATGGGCGGGGCGAGTACTACCCCGGCTTCCGCTCGCATCTCCCTGCCCCATTAGAGCGTATGACATCGCGGCACTCCTCCGATTCGAGCGCCTCCACAGCAGAGACGAGCCCCGTCAACCCCGTGCTCATGCGCTCGCTGAGGCAGCACCAGAGCATGGTCAGCACAAGTTCGCAGTTTGAGCGGCTCATCTCGGGGCAGGAAAGTGAGGCTGGGGAAGCGCCGCCGGCGTATGATGCGACGATCGTGGTGGCTTGAGCGTGACGGTGGAAGATGGGGCCCTTGAGAAGTGATGAGGACGTGGTGGTTTATGCACGCGCTATTTTATTAAAGTATACCTTTAATCAGTAACGATAAGATAGGCCAGGGATATTGTTGATTGTATTAACTAGCCGTATTTCATAAACTTGGGACTCGATGGTATAAACTTTTTGGGGTGATAATAGCCGCCGTACTTGCAGATGCACAGGTAAGGATAGTGAGTGAAACCAATCATTGATCCGATTATATAGTTACATGAACTAGGGTGGGATATGCTGGGGTGAATATAAGTTAATCTAGTGTAGCGTGCAGGGGGGTTAAAAGGCCCTAGTCCTCACTGTGGAAAAATTAGTAACAGAAACGACATGGAAATGGGGTTGTATAACTCACTCTGGCGTCTCTCGTCGTAAGAATACCATATCAATGACAGCTGAGAAGGCCGCAAACGCTAGTCCTCCTCCAAAAGCAGCTTTGGGGCCCGAATTACGTGCAAGCACACCTCCAGCTAGGAATCCTGATGCTACAGAGTTGTAGATATCATTTTTAGCGCGATACTGGTGCGTCTCAGTTAATATATGGCGGCAAGGGAATCCACATACGAACTCACGTTTTCAATCACACACTCGATCCCAGCGAACAGCGCGCCGACCTTTCCGAATCCTTTTCCGCTGCTCCACATGCCTTTCCCCATCTCCTTGAATATTTGGCCGGCCTTCTGCGTGTTATTCAAGCTTGCTTGGGTGTGCTGGCGCAGAAGCGGGTCCTCGTAGGCAAACGAAGCCGACATGAGGGAAAAGAAAGCACCGATGCCAAAGCCTGTTATTTGACCGCAAAAGGTTAGTTTTTGCTGCGCAAATGGGAAGACATTGACTCGCCCATCGTTCCAGCCATAACGGTCTTCGTCGCGCACGACTCCATAACCGTAGAGGCATAGCCTTCATACTTCTTTTGCTGCGCCAGTGCAGGCCTATCTTCCTCAGTAAGGCCTGGAGGCAGAGGCTCTTTTCCGGGAGCCCAGATAGGTACCTGGCCCGGGTATTTGCTCATCGTCCCGATGCTGTCGCCGTCGAAGGAGCGCGCTGGATTTCAACGCGACGGCTTGGCCCAAATTTTGCGTGCCGGAAGTTTGGCTCTGTTGTCCTGCACCTTCCCAGTCAACTGCCAATTTGAACCTTCCTCGCTCCTGTCGTTCTGAAAAAGCCACTGCTATTTGGAATTTTAGAAATTCGCAAAGGCTGTATATTGAAATCTTTCTCTTAGGGCTGTTGAACCGCCCATAGTCCTATCACTTGCATATCTCTTGGCACTCTGCGTTGGACATTTACTGCAACGACTTGCTGCTTGGGCAGTTATACTCGTTCAATTCCAACACCCTATATGTGTAAGGCTATACCCCTCAGATGCAATTATACGTCATTGGTCATTGATTTCAGGGATTCAGGACCGGATCCGACCATGCTATTATTTTTCAGCTTCACTGTGTCCTTGTTCATTTGCAACAGCTACGGGTTTCCAAGGACGTTTCGACGCTTTGATGTCACTTGGCCACGGTTGGGATACAACTTATTCATTTTTCTGTATGTATTGTTTATAATTATCACTTTAACTGAAATATTTTGGATTTTGTGGCTACAATGGCATAACTGCGCCCACATATACTTATCTGCGGCGCTCTCGTATACGCTCTGTATAAGTAATAGCATTAACTTGCTTCCTCTTTTACTTCTATCTGTCGAATATCTAGGATTTTCATACAAGCTCCTTTCATACATTAACCTCCGCATTCTGAATCTCTCCGCCTTCTGAAGTTGAATAGTGCACCTTCAAATGTCATTTCGAGGTTTTTCTTATTTCCGCGAATTGCTGGTTGATGAGGTAAGTCATAAACATGATCTTTCGCTGCAATATCTCACAACGTGTCTAACCTAATATCAATAAAGATTTGCCACGGGACAATTTACGCTACAATTGCATCTCTTTCTTGCTCTATTAGTCATTAGGTGGTTCGGATATGGTGCTGGGGGTTGGATATGACTAATGGGTGGCTCTACGGGAGACACCTAGCAAATAGATGGCATTATACGACAAGCGTCTGGCAACTTAAGCTATAACCCCACTGCTCACATATGCATCTCAGTGGAGATGATCCTCGCTTGGTTTTCGCCCGCAAAGCTATTAAAAGCCAGGGATATAGAGCCACCGACGATTGGAATTGGATTAGAGATAATGTAACTGGAGAAATTTGGGACAGTGGCAATCGTATGAAGCAGTGGAACAACAACACCATCAATGCGTCGCCCTGCACGTCCGGGAACATTCTTACCACTTCCGTCGCTGATGCCTTATCGAATAAAACCAATATTCTCTTGAAGCACAATGCAGAAAATTCTTTATCCAACCCAGATCTAAATGAAACCGACAGCTCTATTTTAGATTCATTTCTAATCTAGTGGAAGTTATGCTCGTGGAAACTGTAAATGTGAGTTAAACCTTTTAGTGCATCTTCTGCATTCAGCAAAACATTTTATTTGCTTTTATTTGCAGGTGGACGTATATACCATCCAATTCGACAGTGATCTGGAATATCTGGATCTGCGTCGTGTTATCCATAAAGAAAAGGCCGCGCTGGTAGAAATACAACAGTTCATGTGACGCTGCAGTGATATTCCTAAAGAATGCTGGTCAGTACATTCTGGGTCATGGCATAATAAATTTAGCAGTCGCATCCTATCATTGGACGAGCATGTGTTTTTGTTATCTATGTCTTGATTTTTTCCTGCGCTTGGCTGAATTGGCTCAGAACGCTTCCACAGGTAGCAAATCTCGCAAGAGCTCTCGTAGACAAGCGCCTATTTTCCCACCAGCATGCCTTCATCGATACTATAGTTGATATGTATATGTACATTGACAAGTTAGATAATCTGCGGACGTTGCTCAGTGTAAGTCTTTCCAACATATAGATGGCCGTTTTTCCGTTTTTCCGTTTATGCAGGCTTTTGTGGAACTCTATAAACTGACTTAAGAATCGTTGGAATCGCTGGAAGTCACTATCATTCAATTCACCTAGGATTTCGGAACTTTTGGACAACGCCTCTGTCTCTGAACGCCCATCACCTAGGTTTCTGCATGGATCAACGCAGTACAACTACTAATGTTCGGATACTGAGTATAGATTGGGTATACTGTGTTTGTAGCTGTTCCTAATATTCATTTACATTCAAATGGAGCAATTTTGGTAATTGATCGTGCATGCAACTCGTAGTAGTCTTTGGGTTGTAAATACTAGTCAAAGGATATTTTACTTATAAAAATCCAGACAATAGAAATAGTCCTTCCAAAGCTTCACCTATGAGTCACTCTCCTCGTGGTAATAGATCAACGACCTCCTACTCCCTTCAGAAGCATTGGGGACGAGAAGGAACGTAACACCAAAGAGAACACAGAAACTCATACAGATAGTTCCAAATATGCTCACACTAGGTGGATGCCTTGCCCAAGCAAAGCATAGAATTCCCATCAGAGCCAAAACAAACCCGATCGCAGACAAAAAGATACAAAGAGCATGGCATCGAGCAAGCAGGTGGGTTGGTGGCTGTCCCTGAAATGGACCGACTTGTACAAGATGCGGATCGGATGTCCATATAGGTGCTTCTGCTGCAGGGCTTTCCTCGAAGGGCTCATGAGAGATACTAGTTGGATAGGCAGCCCCGTGCATTCCATGGCTTTGTTGATTAGTGGTTTCCATCTCCTTTGGAAAGATTAAAGTCGGTGACTCGACTTTCGCCTGTTTAGTCTGCTCTACTTGACGTTCTTCGTTCTTCGCTACTTTCAGTTTATAGCGGATGAGGAAAAAGGCCGCAAGAAAAGAGATAATGGCTATCCACAGTGGATGCATAAGTTTGTGCTCATATTCAAGACAAGTAAAATACAAACCAGCATTAGTGTGCATTACAAGTGACCCCATGAGTCCCGCGTTGGCAACCTGCTCCAAAGCAGGCATTGAGTCATTGGGTGAATCATGAGTGGTTATGGATAGTAGCGATGCTTCTGTAGACGCAAAGAAAGTCGTCTGAAAGGGTTAAAATCAGCGTTCCATCGGCTTGCAGAAAACCAGTAAATCGGAATTTAAGCTTACTATTACGCTGATGAGCTGCAGTCGGTCCATCCAAGATTCCACAAGGTCCCTCATCGCTTCTTTACGCTCATCTTCGTCTTCATGATATTGCTGCTCTTGAGTAACTGCTCAAAATATATAAGCAACCACAATACGAGCCGAATAATGGCAAACGAACGTTTCCGAGGTGGTTGCGTTCTCTGGGTTGCATTTACAAAGCCGTCGGTGTAGTAGCGGTTTGGTCTGGCATCGTCTATAATCGTCACTGCGGTTAGCTGTCAATATTGGCAAGCCCTTGATTCCAACTTACATGGACGGATGTCCGGAAGATGGGTACGTCTAAAATTCCGCCGTAGTGCTTTCATGTAAATAATTGGCCAAGGCTGGTACCCCTCCAATACGACGTGGGTTGCTGCTTAAGTGATATCGTAGTGGTGGTGCTTAGATGATGTGTATCATCTTTGATGCTCCATATGTATGCTGTCAGAGGTGTTCGTGAATAAAACTGGGCAAGCGCCCCCGCACCCGAACTTCGGCACTTACACTTATAGACCTTGAAGGTCGGACGGAGCGTCGTCGGAGCCTGGAGGTGCCCGGTCGAAAAGACGTGCACACGTCATTCTTGATTCAAAGTCTCCAGGACTATTACTTCGCAGTAGTTTTCAAGTCTATGTTGAAGTGACGCGTAGAAGGAGGCTAAAGAGACTCGAAGGAGAGTCAGAGACTTATAGTACCGTGCTGAGCATTGTGACGGCGATTTCGAATCTTCGGAACCAGGGGGCACACACCCGATAAATCCGGCCATTTAGCAATGGCCGGATTTATCGGGTATGTGCCCCCTGTTTGGAACTCTGTCGAATCACTGAGCGGGCGGCGAACAGGCCCGGTCTCAAGTTGGCAACTAGCTGTCTGGCAGTGACCAGGCTGCTCTATATGGAAGGCTAAAGCGTACATGCCCAGCGGGCACCCCAAGGTGAATCGTAAAATATAATATGATTCAATCTCTCAGTAGTGCCAAAGATGCTTGTACTGTCTGGTAAATTACAGAGTTGATACAAACAGAAGCCCTAATATCGATAGATGAAGTACAGCTGGTAAAAGAATGAATTCCGGGAGTGTATTAGAAGAGGAAATTTACTATACAGTGGTCAGTGAATATCTAATTTCGACAAGGATCGAATCAGATACATACAAATTACAAATAGTCGTCCAAAATTCTTAATACATGGGAGGCATGAGACACGTAAATGAGGATCCTCTCTGGGGGAGGGACTCCGGTTCTTGCTTCAATTGCATTGGACTAATGAAACATAAGAATATGTGCTCTGAAAAGATGGGTGAACTTACAAGTTAGCCGCAATCATCCATGCCTCATATCGGAAAGCTGTTACTGCCTCTGCATCTGCTTCTCGATCCGCTCTCCATGCTCTCTGTTCCAGTAGATAGGCAATATCACTGAACCCACGGGCGCACTCGTGATGAGCAGCTGGAAAGGAGGAGAGAATTTCGCGATGAGTGAAGATGGCTTCGAGATATTCCCCGCCGGTAGTTGGGTAGTTTTCTAGCTGTGACCGCATGGTTTGGAGATATGCGCAGCCGTAAGTTTCGTTGTGGTTGGTGCTTGAACTTGAACTTGAGCATTCCGACGCCGCGTCGGACTATAGGGAAAGAAGTTGGCACGGAATCTATAACATAATTGAGCAAAATGGACTTGCATGGTAGCTCGGATCCTCGGACATGAGATCGTCGCCGTCGTTTACTGCTGGCGGAACCTGAAGATCTCCTGCTATTTTCTTTCTCCAGAGAGGTCGGTCTCGATTCATTTGGGTTCTATAATCGGCTCACCTCTCGCTGTGAAGCATCAAGCCTCATTGTCTGCAAAAGATCGCAAAGATCAACTTCAATTGCTCTGTTCTAGAGACCGGTACCATTAGCTCTCAATTGACGGAATGAGTAGGAGTGGAAACACACATCATTCTGAATGAGGATAGGCTGGTGGTTTGCGAGCATAGTTACAGTGTCAAGGCTTCAAAATCCACAGTATTAGGATTTACTAAAGGTAGCTGTCGTGGGGTGCAGAAGATAGGTATGTTATTCGTTCATTTTGCCGGCTTCCGCTTATGTAGTCGCGAGAGGGCCGAAGTAGTGCGTTAGAAGATTCCGGACATGCAGTGGTGTGTTGAGGAGCCTCGTGCGTGATTCATGACTCGGCCTCAAGGCACGTCACCACAGAGAGATCCAACGATAAGCCAAATCGAGGTGATGGACGAGAGTTGAAATATGCATAGCCAGTACAATATCCGAAGTACCCAAAGTGGTGAGAAGAGGTCCATCTACGAAAAGATAAACGCGAAGTTGTCTGTGCGGCAGTGCAGGTACAACCTTAGGAGCATGCAAGGCAGGATTGAGAAGGGTGAACCTGCTCGCGTGTAGTCACAATAGTGTGTAAGAGCAGGTTTCGACATGGACCATAAGAAGTAAACGTGCATTGCGGGATGATAGCCTATCCACCATCGCTATCAAAAGAATCCCGAGCCATCGTCGCGTGTTGTGGTCCGTGGACACTGCGTGAAAGCTGAAACTCTCGATCACTGCCAGGCACTGGGCGATATCAATGAACACGGTGTAACCACGTTCGAGACTCGTGAGGCATCGAGGATTCAATGACGAGATAGAATTATAATGCTGTACATACATGGTGTATTCGAGCTCTACTCTAGGTGACATCTAAAGCGTCTAGGGGGATGGAATATAGCAACTAAATGTCCCTAAGAAAGCACAACAAGCAAGTAGTCCAGAAAGAAATGGGTATCAATGGCGAGTCGTAATAAAATATAGAGTTAAAAGCGGATTATGGGATGTTTTCCTGGCGATTTGAACGAGGTTCGCCGACTTCATTTACCTGAGACATCTCCTCGCCGCTCATTCGACGTGAAGAGCGTCGCCATCGGCGTTGTTGCTCAGAGGCAAAGTCATGGATATAGTTTCGAGAGTACCGACTTCCAGGCGGAAACATAGACTCAGGATCGTTAGAGACGTCCATTTGACTTGTATCGTCCATTGCAGCATCTTCCTTCTCGAATTCGGCAGGAAGCATTACAGCGCGATCTATGGCGACAGGCAACCCGCGGTGTCGACCTCGAATCATAACAAGGCAAACAATGAGCTTCGATAATGGGTGGAAAGCTCCTGAAAGGGAATAGTTTTGCTGAAAATATGAAGATTTATGAGAATGTTACGAGAAAAATACAATAGATGACTTACATCCGGAATACCCAAACTGAGCCCGACAGTTCCATAGGCGGAGACCAATTCGAAAACTACCATCGGTTGGTGTCAGTGCGAATGGGGGAGATGGGGGAGCGAAACTGTTTCATTGACGGTACTTACTAACTGTAAAATTATTGAACCAGCTTAGGTTGGAATCATTAACGATATTATGACGCTAACCACGTTCCTATTAGAAGTTGTCATTAACGGAATCGAAATGTATCTTGCCTCTATTATGCAGACCAGGAAAAGTGCCAAAGCCATCCACCACATGTCTGCCGTCATGGAAGTAATGAGCCATATTCCACCATAGAGTAGCAACCATTTCTACATACCGAATGCAAGCTGCTTTCTAGCATGCATCGCGAGATATCGGCTCCAAACTGTCATCCGGGAACCACTTGGTTCAAAATGGTTCTCATCTTCATCGTCATTTTCATCAGGGAAGATCCCGAGGGACTGCTCTTCATATACGTTGGTTGACCGAACACTATGCACTTGAGTGAATCAAGTGTTGATGAAATCTAACTGAAAGAATGTATACCTCATAGCAATTGGATCTAACATAGAAAGGGAAGTAAGAACTTATCAAGAAACCGACAAGAAAAGTAACCTACACACGCTGATGTACATCATGATCACATACAATACCCTAAGTCCGTCGCATTAGACATAAATTATTCCTCGAGAACACGATAAGAACATACTTGACAGCAGGTGCAAGCGATGCCAGCGGTACTTCTGCGAAGCCAGCTGCTCTCACGGCTGTTGCTTGCAGGAATCCAAGCAAGAACCGGAGGTTTAGGGGTATTTGCTCAATCACAGGAGTTCCAATATCGAGGACTATGAAGAAAAACCAGTCGGTAAATCTATGGAGGGAAAATAAAATGAGCTGAGATGAGCTACAAGATATAAAACATAAGCATACGTGAGACTAAGGATGATGGTCAAGAGGAACCACGTCTGATGCGATGGAAATAGGTATATAAAACACCTCCGGGGGTGGTCCAGGAGGAAATGAAGTGTTTCATTAGAACGAGAACCTGTAGGAACAAGTTTGCTCAAAATCCATCTATTCCATCGAGCCCTTCGTTAGACATTATGCCACCAGGAAAATAAAAATAAACGTGCATCATAAATCTTAAACTTCAGAAAATCATTCTGATCAGAAAGATATGGAATACAAGGAATTGAAAGAGAACGTACAACACCGGCTAGAGGTAGGTATCGGATTTGTCAGTAACCCAAAGCTACACAGCAGAAAGGAACTCACGAAGGCGGTATTTCCAGCCAAAATTAGAAATATCATAAATATAATCATGGGGTATGCATTTTGGAAGGGCAGCATAGACTGGTCTACAAGAGACATGCCTGTATTCGTATATGATGAGATAACTTGGAAGATCGCGAACCTTTGGAGTAACATTAACTTCGACAGAGAGGGAATGAACGTGCTCGGCTTACCAGACAGGGCGCAGCGGTCTAAGCTGCTGAGGAGGGCGAAAAGTATCACTCCATTTCTTTGCAGATATATAGGGCGCAATGACAGTAAAAGCTATTAGCTGGATGCCGATATGATACTGGAAGCAAGACTAATAAGCTACGGGGAAGAAACAAAACAGCTTAAGATACGTACTGCGGCAACGATCCATAATAACGCGTTGAGTGCCCGATACTCGACGCCTCCAATCTCCTCCAGCTGATCGCTGGTCAGTAGGTGAAACTTCGAATTCCGGCCCACGACGGCATCGAATGAGATATATGGGACCTGCTTCGTGCCCTCCCGGGGATTGTCCCGGTTAGACACGAGCGATATGGTCGCAGGAATTGTCACCGTGCGTTCGAGCTTGCGTTTGACGTTCGGAAACGTCTCCTCCATCAACTTCCTGACAATATCGAAAGGCATGGGGAAGCCACCGAAGCCACGGTGTCTTGTGCTGCGCCGGGAGAGCTGGGAAAGATAGCTGTGGCCTGTGGCATGAGTTGTCATTGGTACGGCATGCGTGAAAGTTTGCCCGCGAATTAACACTGAATACTAGTTAGACAAAGGGAAGGACGGCAAGCAAGAGAAATCACTTACTGGGGTCATCACGATCCGGAGATTCCACAGGTTCATGAACTGGTGTGAGAAGGCCATTCTCAGCTACTCGGGAAGTCTCCCAACGACGCCGAAGTGGAATATTAGGTCTAGGTGCGAACTCCACTGTCTGAGTGCGCCCAAACCGCGCACCCTTTGAGGCGGAGTGCAGAGGTTTATCGCCGACGGCCATGGTGTCATATCTGTGTATTGGCGCCGCTATAGATGGGTTGAACACTGCCATGGCAAAAACCAATGGGATATATGGCGCTCACATATTGTAGGAGACGTGGCTCTTGACGACACACCAGGATCTGACAAGCGGCGCTCCCGACGTCTATAAAGGATTAGAAAGTGGGAATCACTAGGGAGAGTGGATACACACCTAGTATCCGACTTTTTCTCTTTATCATCAGGAAGCTTAACCTGCCTTGGATCCGAAGGATCCTGCTGGACTGAAGAAGCGACAGAGAGCCGACGACGAGGTTCCTTGCCCTGGCCTTGATGGCTTGGTTCCCCGCGTAAGGGCACTGCTTTCCCTTCACTAACCCATCCACTAGGATTAACAAGCTTCGGAGCATCGTCCATCCGCCTGATCATGTCCGGCCTCAACTTGCGCATTATTCCGTCCTTCTTTTCCATCTTTCCCGAAGAACTACTTTCCTCTACTAAGACATCGAGATGCCTGTTGGGATGCAATAGTGCCGTTATTCGATTAATCCATGGCAATCGCTCTTTTCTGTCTTTTGTCAGGATGCCAGGTGTTTTCTTTGCAGCGGCAGCTTCTAGTATATGCTGGAACTTCCTCGCGAAGTAATATCTATGAGATGAAGGCTATTTTTAACAACATGTCACTATTTCAGGATGCTCATAGCCCTGACGGACCTTCGAATATAGACCATAAACCACGAGACCACTACCTGTAATGATGTCGTCAATGGTGGGGCTCTCGTTCGACTGAATCATAAAGAATATACCGGGCTACCCATGCACATCTGGATGAACAGGATAGCCTGCTGCCATCCCGTCAACGAGCTAAGATTCACAGTTGCCAAACCGCAGACCGTCATCGCACTGACACAGTTGAACAGAGAATCGATGTATGAGATCTTGTAGCGTCCATTGCTTGCGTAGAAGATGCCGGAAAATATGACAGGTGTAAAGGTGCTATAGGGAGATATTGAATGCTTAACGGATTGAAGCAGCACACTGAACTCTTACAAGAAGAGGATATGAACACGATAGAAATTGAGATGCTTGCGAATACTTATCCACCACCTTGGTTCTGGTGCAGTCACGGTGTTTGGCTGGGACAAAACAGAAGTCATTCCCGAGGTAAACGCGACTTCTGGAGAAGGGGACAGGAAGGTCGAGTTAGGGCTTAAAAGCTGGCAGGCTGTAGCCCACCCGGCCTGAAACAGAGCCAAGACTGTTGGGACTTGGCAGGAGTAGACAATAGGAGATATAAGTGGTCGAACGTGCTAGTTTTGTTGTTGATATTGCGCTCGCTGTTGGCTGGCTCAGACGGTCGTCGGTTGGAACCACAATGGAGTAGCCAAGCTCCGTTGAATTTCCAGGCAAATATGTATTCCCTTGGCACGATAAATATAAATTCATTCTTCAGGCAGGCAGAAGTTTACGCCGACCCCTCCTTCCAAAAATAGAAAGTATGCGTATGCTTCTAGGGAGCTCTTGTTAAGAATATGCTCGTTCTGCTCAAGCAATGTAAATACGATGTACATGCAGCAGAACATCAACAAAAGTGAGATGAATAACAAAGCAGCACAAAGAGGAATGCGAGGGGAAGACATGGATCCCAGAACATAACATGAGTGAGTAAAATATGAGTGAGCCAACGAAGTAAGAAAACAGATCAGACAGTAATAGTAAAGTAGATGCACTCAATGCAAGTGATGTGCGAATATTAGGTATGATGTGTCTATGATATGAGAG
>JASFDH010000376.1:0-25671 GCA_036937195.1 Nidularia pulvinata
GTACAAGTCTTGGATGTTACAGGAATGCTGACTTTACACAGCATAGCAGCTAAAAATAGGTCAAGAATCTCCAACCTCCAATGTCATTCATAAAATATATGCCTTTACTCAACTCTGAATTGAACTTCATGTTCAGCTCAAAGTGATTTGGGATCAAACCACAGTTCAGGACTAAACCTTGACATCACTATCCCATGCAGTTCTCTTACTCATTCTCATCACTATTATTGCTGTCTTTGCTCCCATTTTCATCCTTGTCCCTGGCATTAAGAGTGACCTTAAATACTCCTTTTGGTATGTCTTTGTTACAGATTCACATTGTTTCAGCTTCTCATACTCCATTTCCCACTCCTTGACAGCTGCACTATGCTCTTTGTATACTTCTTTCCATTTCTCTTCCAGTCACTCTTCTTATATGACAAGAATAGAAGCATGAAGGTTCATTCTCAAAGGTAATAGGAGCTAGAGGTTGTAGGGTATGATAGTGCTACATCAGAAAAGTTGGAAGTAGCATTGGAAATGATTCCAAACATAATGCTACAAGTATAGAACCATCAGCTTTAGCTTATATGCTGCACCCTTCCAGTTCTCATGAGTTCTAACTTATGGACATGGCCCACATGTTGGAAGGAAGTACTGCAGGGTCAGAAAGTCATTAGAGGCAACTTGGGTGTTTGGCAACTAGAGATGAAGTCTAGTGTTAAGGGTGAGATAAGAGTAGTTTACCAAAGGTCAGCTAGAAGGAAGTCTGAAAGGAGTTGGAAGTCAGAAGGTGAGAAAACTTTAGAACTTATGAAGAGACTAGGGTGGATCTTAGTTAATATTTGGATTGCAGATACAGGACAGAAACTAGCTACTTAAATATATTGATAGTTAATTGTATAACTAATCAGATAATGGTAACCAGTAGTGATCCAGTCATGATAAAACTAGGGATCACAATAAGTATCAGACATTGTATATCAGAGTCAGAAAGGGTATTGGAGGTGCTCATAAAAGAAGTATTGTTCTGATAGGAATCAAAGTATTGTTGAGTGTAGAAACAGTAATGAGGTGAACAGGAAACAGGGTATTGTGGTTATTGGAAATATTGGAATAGTGTCAGAAATGATGAGAAACATATTGGAAACATGCTCTGGGTTTCAGTATATGACATCTATATTCAAATGAGAAGCAGACACAGTAGAAGGTCAATTGAAGAAAACTTTGAAGGGAAAGACAGAAAAATTTCAGGCTGACAGTTGGAAGAATAAATCCAGATCATGAATTGTTGTGATGATGGTGACTGTAGAATCTGAGGTGAAATTTTATCTTCCTCGATGACAATTTACAGTATCATTTAATATTTTTATAGTCATATTTAATGTATAATGTATGCCCTTTTAACTATTGTAGTGTGTTCCAATGTTGGCAGGGACATGCAAAAAATTGAAAGGGTGCTGCAGACCATTATACCTTGGCTTATTATCACCTTATGCTGGGTTCATCAAATCTACCTCATTGTCAGTGATTATTCAAGTCTCAAAATTGCATTTTTTGATTTTGTTCCACATCCACTGGATATTATCAAAAAATGGATACCATAGCTGTGCTCTGGGGATCTCTGAGCAAGGTCAAATGTTTACCAGTGAAAACACCATTGCCTTATCCTTCCTGTGATGACAATGGACAGCTCATTATCTCTTGCTGTCAGCTCCTTCAAGTAGATACACCAATGCAGTTAAGTTAACTAAAATACAGAGCTGACATCATTGCTTGCATAGGTCCCCAAACTAATGCAGTGAGAAAGCTGAGGTAATCTGAGACATTGTAGAAAATTCACAGTTCTGGAAACAGATTAGAAAGTAAGAGATATCAATTATTTCTTTGCATGATTTGAGGATACAAAGCTTCTTCTCTAAGAATATTTGCACATCTTAAACTGCTTGCAATTGCAGCAAATATTATACAAGGATCAAGTCCTTGCTTTACATTGTCCCAACAACCTTTGCAAATTTATATTGCATTTATTCTAACCTTGCTATCAAAACAGAGGTTCAAGGAAAGACTCTTAGAAGCCTTGAAAAGTGTTGTGCAGCTGCAGACCAGAATCTATTTATTGCAGCTGTTATGCTCAACTCCTTTCTCCACAGAAAATGCCTTGCATATTCATATATCTTAACACTGATACAACTTACTAATATGATAAAGTGACAAGCAACAGCTAAATCATGAGTCTGTATTTCTTCAATGCTTAATTCTGGGTTCATCAACAGAAACTCACCTTAGGGACATGAAGTGGATCTGGTTAAAGTATGGCAAGATTTTGATACTGAAGAAGAAACCAATTGTAACCAACTTGCAAAGTTGGCAGTGCATATCCTTAGCATTATTGCAAGCTCAGCTGGCTGTTAGTGTGCTTTCAGCCACATGGGGTCTGTTCACACTGGCATTCACAGCAAGCTAGGCTTTGAGAAACTTTACAAAACCACTATCATTGATATGAATATTAAACAATCATGTATTAAAGCTAGTTTGTTTTGCCCTCTAGGCACATGGAATTTTTGATTCCTGGTGAGCCAGTATTAGAATGAGATGTCACTAATCAATTAGATATTGACAACTCAGACTGACATCCTTGATTTTCTTCAAATCTCAGAACAACTCATTGCAGCTGCTCAAGCCATGAGCCAACAGCAACATGGAGGATGAAGATGCTCTACTGCCTATACCCATAATTCCAGTCCCATCACTCTCAGCACCTCCACTGATTACCATCACAATTCTGACACCTGCTTATTCACTTACAAGTCAAGCTGTCATGGTGCAAAAAGCCTTGATACCACTTGGAAGTCTGTTTATCTATCCAACTGGACTAAATGCACTGTTGAATAGAATGGACAAACTCTTGGAAACATAGTATCAAGAATTAGGATATTGAGATGGCTGTCTGTGATTTACTCTCATCAAGTGGAGACAAGAATAGTGCTCCCATAGCCCAAGCATCTGTCATGAGTATGGACTAGTCTATGTGATCAACAGTCTCATTATTATACTGGGTTGCACCAGCACTACATCTTATGTATGTATTGTGGATACTGATGGAACACCATAGCCAAGATACTGACTGCTCCCTATAGTAATTTCTCACGAACCCTTGACTAAGTGGTGATTGAAAGTCAAAAGTCAAGCTGTGCAACTACAGTCAAGTCGTTCGGACTCAGTCAGACTACATCGTACTCTTTACTGCTTTCAAGGACTCTTCCTCAGTCTGTGATTCCCAGCTTATCCCTCCAGCTTCCATTGAAAGTCTCCTATCTGATGGCTGGCTTCCGGCAACTTGCTTCCAGCGAGAAGCTTCCCCTGGCAAGTGACACGACTATCGTGATCAGTTGTACCCACATTGTGAACTTTTGAAATTCAAACAGCTTTACCATCCGGAGTGCGATACGTCGTACGTAAGGTGCGTGCATTCCTTCCATGTCTATCCAACTACTTCAACCCTCCAGACGACTCGTTCCCAAGCTCCAGACGCTCCGGTTTACACGAGGGTGTCGAAGAAGTCGGCAGAGAGATGGGTGCTGGGAAAGATGGTACGACTTGAGTATGTGCAAGCGGGCTTCATGAGCAGTGGTTTATCATGGACGTGCAGCTCCTTGTTTCCCTACTAGTTGCTGTGTGTGCCCTCGACACAGGCTCCGTCCACAAGACTTGAGGCCCACTCATTAATGGACTCTTTCTACAGGTCAACAACTCTCGCACTGCAATTAGGGCACTGCTTAGCCTCTTCTCTACAGGTTCCTCTTCGTGGCTACACGTACTGGCGCTGCACAAGATGCAAGCTGGAAATCTTCCATCGACGATAGCCATACCACTCTTCGCTTCTGGCCAATATATGTAGCTCTTTTGAAGAGATATCGAAATATTGGGAAATCCAAAGCGACACACCGTCCAAATAATTCGTCCAGACTCAGGCTATATACAAAAATTGTACTATGTACACAGTAGAGTAGAGTATACGTAGGCAGAGTGATGTCTAGATCCTAACGAATGCCGAATGGGTTCCGTGAATAATTTTAATGAACTGGAATCAATCCTTACTGGCATCTCTTTATTCAAACATTTTTACGAAAGTCACACTTTAAGTGAACTTTGTAGCTACCGTCTGTGCGTGTATCTAAATCCATTAAGATGAGTGCCGGCCCAATTTTAGCGAGTGCAACTATTGCTTACATCTGTAATCTGTTTATTCAATGCTTCAACCTTCTGTGCGAAGTCCTGAACGTCCTGTTTTTGCAAATCAGCCGTAGCTTGAAGGGATGTATATTGGCCATTCAAGCTGTGAAGGACAAAGGTCAGCTAGTATGTCCATGTCAACTAGATAACGGTTTGTATACTTACTCTGCAATAGCAGCGTTTATCTCGCCAGCAGTGGTCTCGTCGATTTCTCCTCTGTATTCGTGAGCTTTCTTCATCGCGCCATCCAGGCTTTGATAAGCCTCTTTTAACATCTTGGGTGCTGAGGGCCCGAATAGAGTCTTAAGAGACATGGTTGATGGTGGAGGAGATGGGTTTATGCGATGTATGTTGCGGTAGAAGGGCAGATGTCGAGCCTTTGTATACAAAACTGCTGGCGGCAGTAGAGGGTTTAATTAAGAGATTTGAAGTAGAGAAACAATAAATGTGGTCTCTGGAGGGCTGAAATAGTCTGGAGAAATGCCAGAGGTGATTCGACACGGTTGTCAAGGGCTTAAGGCCTGCCGTTTCTGGTCTCAACGCAACGCCATTCGAGGACACGAGCGTTTGGGTTTACGCATACCCTGCAACATGAGGCATTATAATAATACGGCAGAGGGAGAGCCCTTGTTTTCTTTTGTGCGAGCCGTGTGATGCAGATTGAGCTGTCAAGTGAAAGAGAGGAAGACGCATATGGCGAATGGAACGGTCGAAAATCAACTTCGCAGGGGCTGTACACAAGGAAGTAAATTTGGTCTAAATCCGCGCCGGAATGAGAAGCTGTCCTCCGAAGGGATATCCCAAAATTCTTGCGCCAAAGATTTATTTAGGACGATCTGATAGGTTCAAAATTCCATCTCGGTGATTCCTGAAGGCCAAGAGCACTACTCTTGACTGTAGGGTTTTTTCAACCGTTTTAATTGTTGGTTCATGTTTACCTCCGGAAGTAGGAAATTTGCCGACTTGTGGGTCCACATAATTTGACGAAAACATGGGTGCCCACAAACACCAACAATCTTCCTAGTATCCTGTCCGATTGAAACAGATTCGACAGAACAAAGAGCTCCTCAGCCTAGAACGAAGGACAATTGTTCTTTCTTATCCGTCGCAAAGATCCAGCTCTGTGCATGGGCGTCCATCCACCAGAAGAAGCAATTCGAGACCACACGGAAACATGAACGAAGAGGTTAGTTCCGCCTTGACTGAGTTCGCAGATGGATGTCAGCTCAACCCAATTGTGTAGGGATGCGACGTAATTGCAGTTGAAGAAGAAGACTCTTGCGTTCCAGTGGGTGTGCGGGATGGACAATATGCTCTTCCATCAACAAGCGTGGGCGCCGTAGATGATTCACATATGGGATTCGTGCGCTAGCATCTGCATTCCACAGTATGGGCCACAGCTTTACTATGCGTCCAAGTGAAGGAGGCCGACCAGTTGCAAGGATGATTCCCGCCGAAAACCCCACAAGTCACCTTTCGATATTTAGGTGAAGGCGGCATCCAATCGGAAGTTCATTCATAGGCGGAAGAGATGGGCATGGATTCTGCAGGTGCCAGATAGTCCCCCAAGGTACGATTTCAGGCTACTGAATAAAAGGTGTAGACTCACAGATGGTTTCTCATTGGCATGAACAGCTTCGTAACATTCTGTTCAGCTGCAGATGTACTCGCTTATTTTATGCAGCAACTTGATATGAAGTTCCTCCACGCAAACTTGCACGGTCGCTTCGAGAACACAACAACGCCATTCTGACCATATCAGCGGGCACCGAGCAGCGTGTTACTTGAGATATACCCATCGTCATAGACTTGAGATGAATAGCTGGCTGATACGTTCATGTTAGCTGCGATCCCCCGATTAAACGCACTTGCATGGACGGTGAGCTTGGTTCAACCCATGAGGCGTTTCTTTCTGCTTCCAGGACCGTTTGTCAAGGGCCAAATTATGGTACTCGGGGGAAGGCATCTAAGGCAAGTATAGTCCCTGTACTTTGAGCTTCGTCTGTTCACCCCGAATCTCATCTGCAAAAGTTAGGTGTTCGAAGCCTCGGTAGTGCAGTCAGGCGTTTCGCACCTCTACCTAGCGCCATCTGTCTTTCCAAGATGTCCAAGTCGTAGATTGCCATATTATCGTTTCCATGTGACATAAAAGTCCAAGCCTACTTCTCTTCGAGTCTTGCATGGCCATCTTTAAGGGCCCGGGGTCGTTCCACTCCTTGATTGGAATCGGACAGGGTATTCAGTGCCTGCAAGTTTGGGAGGAGTTGCGCTTTCTAGAGAGCACCAGTGGACAGGTTGCGGCAACGGTTCCCTTCCTTAATTCGCCAAAAGTCGTGATATCATCGGGCAGTCGTAGAATCTCCAGCCGGCTATGAGTTTCCAACCAGTTATCGAGCTACTATTCGCTAGCGACCTCGTCGGCTTCTTGCGGACTAGTCATTGACGAGTGGCAGACAGAAAGGTTGGCCTCCTGTGACCCACTAGCCTGCCTTTGAATCGGCAATTGATGTGTTGTTCCTGACCCTGGTCATGGAATCGTCTTGCAGTCATGGAGTCATCGGCCAGACGTAGAGTCGTTCAGTCAACCATGGAGTCGCCAGCTGCTCAAGCTGACAGTCACTTTTGAGTTGCCAACCAATCACTGGATTAGACGGTCTTCGCTTCGCGACCCAGACATCGGGAAATCGTCAGCTACTGTTTGCACCGATATCTGTCACTGACCTAGCTCCGCAACATGCGACACAAGCAGGCGCAAATCGATCGAGGTCTGCGTGAATTAGTTCTATGCAAGTGGATTCTTTATGGGAGGCGCTACAGCCCTAATGTCGCACTGCTCATGAGTCACGGGCATAGCTCGATATCTAAGGGAGCTTCACTTCGAAGCCCTCTAGTGGCACGACAAGTTCAAGATTCACCTCCCATGTAGTCGTCAGGAAGTCGCCGGAGATTCGAAAATATTGCTTGCAGTGACTACCTAGCTGGGTACTGCTGTTGAGCCGTGGTGGAAACTCGATCCACCCAGCAGTGCAGCGTGAACGGGTAGACAGGGAATGTAGCAACTTAGCTCCGAATCCACCCGCTTCAGGGAAGACCTTCCCAGTTCAGTCGTCTCGGAAGTCCGCCAGCCCAGCATGACTGTTAGTTGTTTTAGCAGCCTATTTACCTGGCAGCCGGGTGTCAGTCGCTTTGGAAGCCACTCGTCCAACCCATAGCTCGAAGCTAGACATTTTAAGCGCGTCATACTTCAGAGGAGCGCGCGCGCGTTTCGTAGGACAGAGAATCCCCCATCTACAGGAGCCTCAACGCCAGGTTGGGACACAGTCCGTCGTAGAGGAGTGGAGGAGTGATAGTGTTACTCCTGAATGCATGCGTTGGGTCAAGCCCCAGAGAGTCATCGATCTTGAAACCGCGTCCTCTCGAGTGCGTAGCTGTTTTCGGTGTAAAACACGATTGTAGAATTCAAGTCGTCGTTCCACCTCACGAATCCAGTAATCTTTTGCATTTTCGGTTCACCACTTGCGTGCTAGCGAAGCCAAGCAAAACCCTCGTATATCAAGACTCTTCCGGGAGTCGAGGCCCGGAATACTTGGGAAACCGGAGATCTTCGTGCATCTGGAAGTGTATCCCACATCTGGTTGCATGTGTCTTCGTAGTGGGGGAGACTCGAAAGCGCAGGCGGGTGGGTAATTGAACGTCAACAGGCACTTGAGGTGTGTCCGGTAAAATATACGAGGACGGCCCGGAGAACAAAGCAAAGAATCATGATGCAGTCGCCGGCGCCCTCCTTTTTACTGACCATCAAGCTGCAGCCTCACTCTCGTTCCTGCCCGCGTATCCTGTGGACTTGTGTGGCTCGAATACTGCACCTGTTCGATGCCAGTTTTCCGTTGGTGGCCTGGCCCAAGTTATGCAGATGCGTCTACTTTTCCAGCGACACCCAAGATAGAGTTACTTTCATAGGGCGCAGGTATGTCTTTTTCTGTGCTTCCCTAATATAGAACGACTTGAGCTGATGTTCGTATGTTTTATTGTTACATAGATTCTATGCGACATCTTTTGCAGCAGCACCATGGATATCTTCCATTAGACATCGGGACGCGAACAGGCATCAGGCTGTTAGAGTATGCAGCATTGTCGGCTCACGTCGGCGTGCCGCGTCATTTGCTTACGACGCCATCTGTCGGTCCTTCTGCACTACTATGCCCCGTGCTGCGAATGGAACGCACCAAACTGATCCAGCATAAACTGAGAATGTTACCAAGACCAAAATGGCATGGACCCCTGTTATTTGAACTCCAGAAGAGCATGAAGAGCGCGGGTATTGGTTTGTCATGGGAGACCAATCTGCCTCACGGCGTGACATATACAGTACTAGTCTGCGTATTGCTCATCTCTTACGCGCCGCTCCTCCCCAGCCCTATACGACCAAGGAATGCTCTCGCCAAGTATGTATCCTCTTTATCGCATCTCGTGTTCCTTACTTACCACTCATCTCCACAGAATCATCTGAATACTTCAGCAATATGATGTGGGATGCTGATACGCTTTGTGCTGGTCTAGCTGTGGGGTGGATTCGGGGATAAAGAGCATTCGGCCTGAGTAGTAAGCATTTCTCCTTCATCCCCTTTGCATCCTTTACCCCCCCCCCCCCTCTCCCGTCCCGTTTTCCAGTGCTTTTGGACTTCGTTACTCGATTTTGCTATTCTTTTGCCAGATATGCAACACTCGCAATTCCCACCTACAGGTCCCCCCACCGCTCAAGCCTCATCTCCTGCGGACCGCACGCACTAGGTATGGCGTTCGGCTGTCACGTCACGAAGGTGACGCGTCGCGGTGGATACCAAGGCGCAGATGAATGCTCAACATCGCCGGCAGATCGATCATGCTCATCTTTTTACGCTCCTAGCACATGCGGCGCCTAATTTTCGCGGGGTAACACGCGGCTCTATTGGTAGGTGCGTTGCCGTCCTATTGACATTCAGTTCTTTATACTGATTTCGACCTAGATGCAGTCACTACGCAATCACAATCGGCGGGCATCCTAGCCGGGGAACTCGAACCACCAACCGCCACTTCGAGCACGTGGTGAACATCTTGCAACCGATGCAGAGTATTGCTACCCCTGGTTCCAACAGTACTTTCTGCAACTAGTTCTGTGCTGGGTATGTCGATATCCTGTATTACTGCTACTGCATCATTGGGCAACCTTTCTCAGGTAGTATTGGTGAACTTTTAATTTCTCCTTTATGATCCTTATCCATCACTATCCTGCCTTGTTTCTTCATCTTTGCCTTCCCTCTTGCTTTCTTCCCGGGCATTTTCTTCCTTTCCAAATGATGTTCCTATCTTAATCTTCACCTGCAGATCTTTCCCACCGTGCAGAAGCAGTTCCTTCCAATGCTCAAGCAACTCCATCTGCTTATACGCTCATCAAGCTGTGACACGTCTCCACGTCACCCTCTAAGCAGAGGAGCGCCAACTTCTATGAATCTTATCACGGGGCATTTCGGTTCAGTTGGAGTTGCCCTTTCGCGTCCCTTGTCACATCTGAATCAGAGCCACTCCACAAGTGGCTTACTTACACATCCCGGCGTTGCGCCCTCGTCTGAGGTAGAGGTTGCAGGGTTTAGGGCAGCAGTTCGATTGGACCAGTTTGGCATCATGGTGCTCCGGGTCTCTACTTGGTGGTCAAACTCGCTGCATCGAAATAAGTAATAGGAAGAGTTATAAAGTTGAGTTTTATCGATTTCCCCTATACGTATAAGTACGAGAAGAGGAGGCAAAGACAGCGATACAAGGGATAGGTATGTGAAGCATGAATGGGTAAAATATGGGGTAAAATATGACTGGTAGTAGAGCGGAGGGTAGATACTAACAATAAATATGAATGGCGGGGGATAGAGCTGTATTATACTTGGAATAGGTGTGCAGCGAACGCAGACTTTTTGAGCTTGTCGGTCGTACGGAGGGTCTAGTACGAGAGCGCTGCCAGTACCGCCTACATTCAATGAAACGTATTAGCACAACCCAAATCGCGAAAGGACAGCATCGAGAAGCCAGTGCTCACATGTGCATCGTCATCGTAAGGCTTCACTCCCTGCGCTGCGAGCTCGTTCAGCTGATATTCCGTGAACCCCCCGTTCATCACGCGCTCCTCCGCCTCTGAATCGGTAGTGCTGTCGTACGTGTACACCGTCGCGGCGCCATCAGTGGGCGCAGAAGAGGCGGGAGTACTCTTCGCTGCACCGTCCTTCTTCCCCTGGCCGCGCGGCTTGCGCTTTCCTTTCGAGGGGGCACCGGAGACGGCGGGCTTTTTCTCCCCAGACACCTTGTGCGTGGAGGCTGACTTGGGCCGCCGAGCAGGCTTCTTTTCTTTCTCTTTCTCCTTGTCTTTCTCGTCAGTCTTCTCAGTCCCCTCTTTCACCTCCCCTTCCTTCACCTCCCCCTCCTTCGCCTCTTCTTCCTCCCCCTCCTTGCCTTTGCGCTCTTTCTTCGCCTTGGCGCGCCCCCGCTCCTTGCGCTGCATCTTCCGCAGGAGACCCTCGAGCACACGCTGCTCCTTCGCGCTCTTCTCCGCCATCTCGAGCACCTCTTTTACGCGATTCGTCTCTACCTCGCTCGTCCACCACCCATGCTTCGGGAGCGCGGCGGTTGAGTGCGAGTAGACGCATTTTGAGGAGCCGAACTTGCAGGAGGAGAGGAGGGAGTATATGCAGACATTCTTGCCGCTGTTGGGGTGCGCCACCGTAAGTACAAGAACGAAATAGTCAAAAAGGGACAAGAAAGACGCACAGCTCGTCCCGCACGCTCTTCTCATCCGGTGCATGTGAGAACGCACATTCATCCCCGCGCGAGCACCCCTCGTGGTTGTAAAATCGGCATGGCACGCCGTTACCAACGTGGTTGCAGTCGCTCGAGTCGCTCACGCTCTGTATATCGAGCTTCTCGTCATCGTAGTGCGGGAACCCAAAGTCGAGGTCCTTTGTCTGCTCCTCGACGGGGTCAGGGGAGAGGACGTGGGATCCGAGCGTTTTAGAAGCCAGGATGTATGACTGTAGGCGGGGGAGGAAGGCGAGTGTCGGAGCGTGCGTGGGGGAGTGGGCGAGTACGACATCGAAGTCTGATTAGGAAGGGAGAAGTGATAGAGAACGAATGAGAATAAGCACGGGCATGCGAAGATGAAGGATCAAAGGCACGGACCGACTTTAGCGGCGGTCAGCAACCGTTGTTCCATGCGTGCGATGGCTCGCTGGCACCTTGCATCGATGAATTTGGGGTCTAGCGTAAGTGCACGGGTAGCTGCATGCGCAGCATCTTCGTAACTGCCGATGCCCTTAGTTTCCTTTGACAAAGGACAAAGGACAAAACGGAGGCTCACTACTCAAGTTTCAGATACACACCCGCCAACTTCGAGTAGAATGTGGGGTTCGAGCTCCAGAAGTATATCGCCTCCATGTATGAGATAGATGCACCCTGGTAGTCCTCTTTTGCAAGGAGCTCGTCGGCCTGTACATATTCACACATCACACGATCAGCCGTGCGCCGTCAAAGGTACAAAGCCACTCACCGCCTTCGCCAACTCCTCCGCTTTCGCATGCGTCTCCGCCGACTTGGCAGCCCGCTTCTCTGCCCGCGCAGCGATGGTATCCGCTATGCTTGCCGCAGGCTTCTCCGGCGAAGAAGTCTGTACCAAAAGCTCATCGGTGGACTCGTTAGCGGTATCCTGCTCCTGGGTATTCGGCGTCAACATTCCTTGGGTATTTGGGGTGGTTTTCTCTTCAGTTACAGGGGGGTTTAGGGCTTTCTGGGGACCTCCTGCTGCTTGGGATTCGGGACTAGGGCTAGACATGGTAGGGAGGGTTATGAAAAGATATCGTAGGGTTGACAACGTAGCTCCGAGACGTCGATGAGATCAATCTCATTTTTGGCGCGCGTAACCGCCACGTGAGCGAGGTACAGCCTCCACGCGCGGATCGCTACAAGGTTCCCGGCAGCTTCCAGGCACATTGCTCTCCTTAAGTATCTAGTGTACAGAGAGTGAAAGCTCAGAATTTATTCATGATGAATATCACAATAATGTTTATTCACAATATTTTGCTACCAATCATTCGCGGTCAAAATGGCCGCAGAACATCGTGATAATACTGAATTCATTCTTGATGAATTCATTATTAAGAGTACCAGCAGTAGAAATTGCATCAGAAAACCCGGAATTGCGTGAAATTAAGTACCGTAAGTGAAGCAATTCCCTCAGCGAGGCGCTAGCGACAATATGTGTGTGAATGGACGGCAAAAAGAATGAGATGAGAATTGGATGTGAGAGTTTCCAGTCAAGTTCTGAGTCGGCAACTCGGCGTTGAATCGCGATAAGGGTATTGTTTGTTCTTGAGTATGGTGGCAAATATCGTGTCCTCATTGTTCTCAACGACGGGCTCGACTCTTGTCTTGATCGCCATGATCTCTGAATCCTCCACAAAAATCTCTTATCATGACAGGGAACTTTCCCATTTGACTTCCTACATAATATTCACTCCGCCAGATGCCATTTCTGTCATAATTCACCAACGTTCTGCCAATGTCCAACTTACATCCGGGGGAGCCATGATGTACATACCATAGCTCCTCACCCCCGGTGGTCTGCAGCTGTTCTCTAAGGAGTGAAGTAAGCCACCTAATTATTCATTACTCCTCTGAGTGCCCTGCAACAAATAAACTCTAACGTTGTTTCCGTGCCCCAGTTCGATCTCAGCTTCGCCACCCTGGACCAACGATGTCGAGACACCTTAACTCGGATTCTTCAAAGGTATGATGCATTTATTCATGATCTATCTGCCTTCCCATAACTTACATCGTACAAACGCAGTTTGTGCCCCTCCGTTTCAAGGATGGTTGATACCGAGGGGCTACACAGCGTACCCCGGGCGTGAGCGCCTGCCGCCGGCAAAGTACGTAGACCCAGAGGACTTCGTCAGTTGAACCTCGAATTCTGCCCTAGCAGCTCCGAGAAAACAAGAACCCGCGACTCACAGAAGCTAGCAGACCGGAATCTGGAAAGGCACCCGTAGCTCGAAGGAAGCCTAGAGATTCGGCACGTCCACATACATCTGTCTTCCAACACTCCAATGTTTACGACTTGTATAAATACAGTCTTCTCTTGTTTATATTAGCTCCCAGATCCAGAAAGTCACCTCCCTTTTGACGAACAAGTAATAACGGCATCCAGCGCAGCACTTTCCCCTACACCTCCATCGCGCCATGTCACCCTTATCCGCGTGGACGCGGCCGTGTCAATCAGAGATGACTCTTTTCAGTTGGAAATACGTCCTGCCCCCGAGTCTGGCTTTGCTCTGCGTAGTTGGATGCTCGGAGTCCTTGCGCCGGTGGTAGGAAGAAAGATTAGGGGTGTGGTGTAGGAACGGATGACTGATTCATCCTCCATCTCGCGGGTCCCGTGGCGTCTCAGCCGGTCTCATCCTCCCGTGCCCCATCCCGACTCATCCTCTCGTGTCCCTGCCTGATTCGTCGTCACTCTTCCAAAATTCTTCATTGTGCAATCCTCCTTGCTCAGCCGCAACCCAATTCATCTTCGCGCTGGGCACCTGTACCATAGTCGTAGTCTCGACTCATCCACCCCCGTGGGATAGAATTACATTCTCCCAGCGGCCGCGACCCAGGTTCGTCCTTATGGGCCCAGTTCTTTCCATACTCGCAGTCAGTCCCGGGCACAATTCTTCCTCGCGAGTCATGGCCCCAGGTTCATAAAGTATCGTAGGGTCAGCCTGGGTCATCTCCGCGGCCCCGGATTCGTGCATCCTCGGGGGCTCAGCCCTGTACGTCATCGAGACCCCAGCGTATTCCATCACCGCGGGGCTAAGCCTCTTCTGCGTACCGTTTCCATACTTCGCGGGATTAGCCTGAATCGTCCTCGTAGGCGCTAGGCTGACACCCTCGGGATCCCGTACTGATTGGACCTCGTTGACCCACACTGACCTTGCATGATTGATACTCGCGGGCCCAATAGGATCCATCGTCGCAGCTCCCAATGACGCTCATTGTCGCCGGCCCAGGCCTGTTCCATCTCGCCGACGTCCACCATCGCGGGCTACATCTCGATTTACTTTCACGCGCCTCAACTGGCCCATGCTTCAACCGCGCTTATGGTCGCAACCCCAGCTTGCTCATATTCGCTGGCACTGGATGATTTATCTTCATCCCCCAGCCTGGTTCATACGCATACACGTCGTCCCAGTATGTAATTATCTCCCGTCTTCATCTTTCTCCGGATGACCTGGTTCTCACACTACTTCGTCCGGCGTTGGGGGCGTAGGTACATTCGAACTTCGTGTAGATTACTCCTGGGCCGTTCGTAGCAGGATGCCGCAAATGGTTTCGTTTTCCTTACTGCCATCCTGTACATTAAACTTTACTGAAATACTAGCGACTGGTGTCGCTGGATTGCGCCCCGTTTCCTGATAGTGTCCTACATATCTTGTTCATCAAGCGCACCCCGGGGATTGCCAGGTGAGTGAATCCATCGACGATGCTCATTGGACAATGCTCCTGGCGAGGCTTATCGACAAGCTTGAGTTTAGACTGCTGAAGTGGATCAATTTTTTCGATCATTTGACAGCATTTGCTCGTCAAGGGACACTGATCAACTCCAACGAAAATCATATACCTACTATTATAGCAAATGACAAACCCGGCTACTAATCTCACGGGAAATCCAGTGATAGATTGTTCACGTCGAAATTCCAGACAACTGGGAATCACACTACATATAACTAACTTACGGAACTGGAGCCGCAATCCAGGAAACCTCAAGGGGCAAGGGGAAATCACTTAGTCGACTGTAAACACGTGTTAGAATGAACTCGAAGGCTTATTGGATTTAATACGCTTACGTTTCTCGAGCTCATCGTAGGAAGAGCGAGCAGGGAGAGGGGCTTGAGGGGGAGCGGGAGACGTCTTTGAGTGGAAGCAGCGCCAGCTTATAGTCAGGAGTGAATGAGTATGAACCCTGAATATCCTTTCAAGGAATAAGTAACTCACAAAAGCACTAGTGGACGCATCAACAGCGGCATTTCTGATGTAAACGTTTCTGGTGCAGGAGCGGGAAGTGTAGAGATTGCTTCTGGTGCAGGGGCAGGGGCGGCAGAAGTTGCTTCTAAAGTAGGTGTTACCGACGAAAGCGCGGAAGATGCAGAGGGCTTAGCATATTTCCGACTGTGCTTACGGCACTTGCCCCACTTTTCGCTCTTGTGGCCCTTCCATACTTTCCACTCTCCCCGTGTTTTAGATACTTCCCATATTTACATTCATACCTTCTGCAGCGAGATCTACCACAAGACCTTCTACAGATCTGGCCACGGTGACATGCTCCGAAGTCGTCATTGAACTCTCGAGCTTCAATATCCATATTTCCCAATCACGAACCTCTCAGTCGAATTCATCGTACTCGCGAACATCGACGGGGGTAGCTTCTGGTGCTGGGCTGGCAGCGGAAGCATCAGCGGAGGGGGCAGCAACAGATATCTGAACATCGGGTACAGCTTCGTGTACAGGGGCCTTCAGAACAGCGGCAGGGGACCTGCGACTGCCTTTGTGATGGTGGTTGCACCTGCCGCCTGGAAGAACTCTCGTACTTGCCGCCCCTGGGAGAGCTCGGGCGACTGCCCCACGGCAACCTTTGCGACCTCCATGGCTGGATTCGCAGCCACAACTACGTCCACCACAGTGGCGATCACACCCGCCGCCCTACATTGATAGCCAGATCGGAATGTATAAAACCTGTACCAACACGTTGTCCGCGAGTATCAAGTTTAAGGCTCGCTTCACGGGCATCAAGCAAGGCGTTCTCGCGAGTTTCCAAATGTAAGGAGAATGTTCGTGTTTCAAGTTCAAACATATCGTCACGCTCGACGAGAGCATTCGAAGGGTCCTATATTATGTGTAATCAGAAATCGTGCACACCAATATAGGGGGTTTGTGGGCGTACGGGGGTCCCAGTTATGTTAAATTGTTTCCAACTGGCATATTGGCCATTGAGATGATGGTGCAATGGGATAGGGAAGGGGAAGAATTGAGGGGATTGGCGAGATGAAGTGGACATGCCTCTAGGGGATGAGCAGGCAAGAACCGAAGATACAGAGCTGCAGTAGGTTTGGGCTGCGGCGAATCACCCGAGTCGTACGCCATTCGATGATAAGTGAAGAGCAGCGCCGGGGTATAATACTAGGCGCAAAAATGGGAGGCATAAATAGCGGCAAAAATTGCTCGCCCATAACGCGGCGAGAAGCATGTAAGAGCTGTTAAAAAAGCATGAGCAGAAATTTGAAGCTGAGGAGACATGTAAGAAAGATCGCGGAGAGGCATTGTTGCATAATATGCATAACATGTTAGATGATCTACTCCACATTCGTTGTGACGAAGCCATAGAGCAAATAAAAGCCCGATAAAAAATGATGGCACCGAAGAATGTTAGGAGGCCGTAGCAGGCCGGGAATGGGTAGCGCGTACGTCGACGCATCACGCAACCATGGGACCTGTACGAGCAGGAATGACTCTGATGAGCAATCTATCAAGTACATGATACACATAGACGAATCAGAAACGTACAAAACACAACCCATCAATCCAATAACCAAGCTTTGGTCCGTGTCGTCTACGTGGTACATCCTGTCTATCTTCTCCCCGACGGAGATGCAGAGCTTTGCTTGCTCCACTGAAATCCCGGGACGCCTGTCAAAGCCCATCTGCCGTCTGCAGCATAAAGGTGCTTCCATGTCGAGTCGATGGTGCTAGAGGATCGTTATTCATCATCTGCATGGTGTCCGCACATCTCTAACTGCGGTCGTCCATGGAGCTCAAGATGCTTGTATTCATGCAAAAGAAAGATAGCTTAGTAGGGTCTGCGTGCACACGGGTGATAATGGTATGTAGGTGGTTTATGGTCGATAGCGAGCGTCGGGGTCTGGAGGATATAAAGAAGCTGGCAAGTCTAGGATGACAATGAGCTCCGACCCGGCGACAACGGGCACTAGCCTATCGGGCACTGGTGAGAAGCAAGCCTCCGGGATTTTGGGACTGTTGCCCCGCCCCCGAAGAATAACCAGAGCGCCGTTCCGGGAGAACTGCAAGCCCCAAAGGGGATCCAAGGCGATTGCGAGAGAGGGCTCTCAGTGTCAACGACAGACAGGGCTCCAATGATGGTCAGACGAGGGAGAGCAAGTGCTAATACCTAACTGTAGACCATTAAACTCCCCCAATTGACCTTGGAGGAAGCTAGAAGACGATGCGACGGGCAGGAGATACAAAAAGCGGGTCCCATGATCACCCGCAAAAACTGGGACGGTATAAAGTGTTGGAGTAGAAGCGGGGAATGATTGATGTGGTGGAGTATAAGATCGAGGAGCAGTATCTGGGGCTGCTTTCTCACAAAACGGCAAGCCAGTAAAGGCTGCGGGCCGCCAGGATGAATCCCGTCTGGGCTACATGGATGCACGAAGCTGGGGACGACGATACACGAAGCTAGGTCGAGGACGATATACCAGCATATGGCCTCCAAGAAGGCTGGTCGAGGATCAAAAATGGGGGCACGAGCTCGCGCTTTGGGATAAGAGGCATGGGTTCATGGAGTAAGAGCTGACTTCCGAGCTTCGGGGAAGCGAGCTTGCGCGTGACTTGCAGCACTAGCTCGTGTCTGGGAGCTTGTACTCGAGCTTCAGGATAGCCACCTAAGCTTCGGAACAGTGAGCTATCGTATGAGCTACAAAGCTGGAAGCTCCAACTCTAGCTTTAGGATGAAGCAGAGAGCACACTAGCTTAAGTTTTAGGGCAGGTGAATGAGCTCAAGCTTCGTGGAAGGGTGCTTATACTTGAGCTTGAGGAGATGAGGCACGAGCTTGAGCTGAGGACCAAAGGACTGGTTCATAATCTGCGGGACGAAAACCTTCAGGCCAGAACAACTGTCCTGGGAGAATGAGCTCCAACTTCAAGTTGGGGGCAAGGAACTTGAGCTTTGGTTTCAGGACACGGTGTACAAGCTTATTTGGGGAGTGGAAGTATACGCTGGTGAGCTTCGGAGAACATAGCTCCAGTTCGAGGTTAATCCAGGAACCTGCTGTTCGAGCTTCAGTACAAGGACAAATTTTCACGTAGAGAGTATCAGCCGGACCTTTTCAGGAGAGAGCAAGCGCGACCGCAAACATCGGTTCTGAGAGTACCAGCTCTAACCTTGGAGTTGAAATATCCGGCTTGAGCATTGGAATGGGTAGAGGGAACTCCAACTTCGCGTGGGGCGTTGAAGCACGACCATTGGAAGATATAGCTCCAATTCTAGCTTCAGGAAAGGGGTCTCCAGTCTGACCCGCAAGACATGGAGTCCCAGCTCCAGCCGCGAAAAAGGGAGCGCAAACTGGAGTGCGAAAGCTGGCGCGTGGATGTGTTAAGGTATAGGGTTCGATCCACGGAGAAAGGACTTTGAGCCATAACTCATATGCAGACGTAAGTTTTAGGAAGAAGCTCGCTCTCAAACGGCGGAAAATTCACGTCGTGCATAAGAACAGGGATAGGGAGCTCAGTGCCAAACATAAGGAAGCTGGAGCACGAGGAAGTGAATCGCAAACGGAGTGTCCAAGTTGACTCTTATTCCCACTACACCACGCCCCGGCGCCCTCTGCTCCACGACCAAGAGCAAACTCTAATCGCATTCTATTATTTCCTTCATGCGGCTAGTTCGACGAGAACTCCTGGCACGAAAAATTCAAAAAGAACCAACACGAATGATTCAGGAGAGCTCCCTGCATGAGTCATTGAATCAGGAACCCGTACACTTGGTGAGGTGTAACGAACACCGGTGCATATTTCCGTGGGCTCAGGAAACATCAACAGCCGGGAAGATCTTCCGTCACGCACATTTCTTCTGGTAGTAGGTCGTATGTTTAGTCCAGAAGGAGCACGTGAGGTTACGATGCTGGAACGCCATCTCTCTCAACATGCCACAGGTCGCGAGTTTGGCTTGAGCTTTCAGCTTCTGTGCAAGGGGTACCGTTTACTCGTGAGCAAGATTGGGATGAGAGGAAGCACGAGCGCACCACACAAGAACCTTGTCTCCCATTTCCAGCGGGTGTCTCGGTGATGTAGTTGAAGTGCTAGAACCGCCAATTCGTATTCGTATCGTTGTCATTTCCTGGGAGCGAATGATCCTAAATGTTACTAAGGAATCTGTCGTGGCGACGAGAGGTAATGTTAGCTCTCCGTAGGAGAAGGCAGTGATATCAAGAGAAGGACGAATGGGGGTGAGGTATTGAGGGAAGATAGACCACACTGCCACGCGAATAGATACGGTGCAACATCGAGAAAGGAAAAGGTGACGGTATAGTGGTGCGAAGGAGCAGGCGCACCTCAGCTGTTAGATATAAGCATGCTCAACGGTCGAACTTTTCCTGGGTTCCAGTCCTGCGAGCGAGCTACAAGGGGTCAGTTCGAGTCGTGCCGCCGGGATTGTTCATCACTTGGACACGTTAGATTCGAGAGTGACACTGCATGACTACCGGCTCAAAAAGGGCTGGGCATACCAAGCAAGAGGAGAACGAATGGTACGATGGGAACATGGCTAGGATAACCGTAACGACGAGCTCTTGATCGAGCACCTCGTGATTCGTGCAGTGTGCTGTTTGGCAACATGCTCAAGAACAAATAACCTCCTGCTGGTGTGGGCAGCCTATTATGCTGTTCTTCATTACAGTCATGAGTGCAATATATATTGGCACGACTATCTCGATAGTCTGCCCGTCTGCCGCATTTAAATCTATATTATATTGGCAGGGAATCTGTAACCACTGCTACTGGCTTTTGGATAGCTAGAGCTGTACAGAAGATGAGAGATTTGCTATATGCCTTTCTATCGTGCGATAACATACACCAGTTGCGTGAATAATGGTGGAAAAGGCGATAAATATAATATATCGAGCTCATGATTGGTTCTGATGTTTTTCCAAACTCTCAAACCACCCTAAAGTCACCGAAGCACAACCAAAAATCATGCTCTGTGAAAAAATGACTCAAAGTTCAAACCCTCAGGTTTATCAGCATCAATATATCACTGCTTATCTGATTGCCACCACGAAATACGAGCTAAGGCAGTGGTTCCATGAAAATGATGAGTAGATTGATCATATTTCCATGTATATTTTATGCAGACGCTGAAAAATAGATCTATACATGTATTATCTTTCGCCACCGGTTACAAGGCCATACTATGAGACCCTGCCTTCTCCATAATATCACGACCGCCCCCAGTAGACAAACTCTCGTGTACTCTAGCCTTGGAATTACGCATATTGTCGGGCTATAACAAAGAAAATTAGGACTGGGATGCCATACATAAAACGATGTACTCGCATAATCTATGTGTTGCACTACCTCGTTCCTGGTAAGGATCTGTACAGGTTGCGAGAATGTACCAAGCTCGACATTATCAGTTCTCTATGACAATAGCATCGACATATTTGCAATGAGTAGAGTTCATAACAACCGTGAATGTCAGAAGGTTAAGAACACAGCTCACCCGACGAGCGTTCGATATCCCTGTATGAGACGAGCTAGCTGCAACCGAAATGTCTTGGCGTGCGTTCAAGGTCCACAGCATCGTGATGGCGTATAATTTCGGGAGAATGATGTTGCAGGTGACCTGCGTATAGTTGTTTGCTGCTGTGAAAGATACGCTGAGGAGAGCGCTATAATCACATGGGTTACTATTGGTGATTGAAACAGCGAAAAAAAAGTGCACCATAGCGTAGCCGGAAAGGCTGTCTGGAAGGTAAGTCGAATCAAGGCGTTAAGGAGCCCCGCAGTTCTGAGTGATATGTGGAGAATTTTAGAATCATCCATTCACGGAGAGTGGAGGTGGTTACTGCGGAAGGACATTTTTTTTCGTCTTTATCAAGAAGTAAGCCGTACTTGATGTAAGAAAGACGTCCCCGATCAATGTTGAAACGATATGGGCTTGGACTAAACATGTTGAGATATAAATCCGTAAGCAGGAATGCAGATAGATGGACAGACAATTAATCCTTACACCAGAACCCAAACTGAGGATTACCTTGGCCCATGAGAGCAGACTAGCGGCCAATGCTATATCAGCACCTGGGAAATGATATTAAAAGGATGAACGAAGCGTACCCCGACAACACAAGCTGCCAATGCGAACACAAATATAAGAATAATGGGAGTAGCCACGTAAAGGTTATTCCGCGAGACAACCAGAAGGCGACGGCAGAAGAAGGCTTGAACATATGCGTCCATTACAGCACCCTGTATTGAATATTTGTCACCACTAAGTAATAAAGTTTAATCAGAAACAAAGGTGCGAACCATGATCGGTATCGTGAGAAACCAGTTGTCCACAAATAAATGAGAAAGCGCCTTGACAATGTTCGGGAAACTGTCAATGGCCTGGATCCAAATCTCTGCACTGACGAAGTGAAGATACAGTTAACGGAAAGAATAGATAAGGAAGGGTTGCACTGACAATGATAAGATCGACTTCAAAGTATGCATCAGAAATAGGACGGCAACTGTAAGTCGGAGGAGACTTTCATCTTTGTACAACGAATAATAATGCGAGACCTGCAATAAGAAAAGTCGTGGTGCTGCTTAACGGCCTGAGGATGCAATGGTGGCGAGGGTCCCATATACGGACCTGGCAACATATAATGCCGTACAAGAAAACATCGAGTGCAAAACCCATAGTCTTCATGCCAAAAGCCAGCTTAGAAATTCGAGCAAGTCGTTAAAGGAAGCTACACACATAGGGTGCCAACAAGGTAACCGCCCATTTGTGTGGATCAGCCTCCCAGAGGCTTTCCAGACTGTCCATAGTCGCTTCCATGACGTCGTTGCAAGTGTCCTTGAAAGCTGAAATCGAACAAAAATTTCCCGGTTCAAATTGACGGCGAACGCGAAGGAAATATTCACAGGAAATATAAACAAGTGAGATCCGGAAACTGCAACTTATCTAACCCACCAAGCGTTCTTAAAGCACGCCTCATCCAACTGGCAACTCCTTATGCGCGTTTCCATTAAATTATTTAATTGTAGCACATCCAACCCTTGCGCCACTTGACATGCGGGGTATAAATGCCACTGCAATCGCAAGAAGATGGCCCCGGAATCTGGTGTGTGAGCCTGTGGTCTATTAATACACTCAGTGAGGTTTACGATTGCTCTCAGCTTGCTTGCAGCTTACCGAGGATTTTCCATAGTTTCCATCTTGTATTATCTTGTTTTTCAAACATCTTTCTATTCCGTTCATTATGTGCTGTTGCCACAAGCAAGCTCGGAGGGCGAGCTCTAAATTAGTCGAATGACTCTAATCAATGGCGATGGCGGGGCTGAGTCAGTGAGTGGCGCCGTAACGAGGTTACACTGGTGGGTGCGCGTGGGTGCCTTGTACCGAATAAGTATGTAGAAGAAGGTACGGCAGGGAAAAAGTAGGCACCTATAATTAAGATACTCGCTCGGTGCCTTCAGGCTTTCATGGGCGTGTGTGTTCCAGAATCCTCAAGCCCGAAACTTGTTGTGCACATTGAAGTGAATGTGAAGATGGCACTCCACCGTCGGCGAGGAATATCAGCTTCAAATTTAGTGTGTGATGTGGCACCGTTTCGGTAACTGCCTGATCAGGGACATACTCACGGAGCCTTTAGATCTGGACTTTCTGTTCCCATCAAACCCTGCCTCCTCCCGCCCTCCTAGACTTGTAGACATGTGTAATCCACAATCTCCTTATATCCCAAATCCTCAGAAGCACGTTGCCTGCACAATGTAGCTTGGCACAAGACCTATAGCTATGCACTTGAGCAAGTGTGGAGGTGTTAATAAGCACCAGAATAAAGAGTGCCCAGACATTGGCTGACCATAATTATCCCAACAGAAGGATCTGACATTGAGGGTAAATATTGAAAGTACTAGGCTCTAAGTCTTCCAAAGGGGTCTCTGTTGGCACCTACTCAGAAGATGGCCTATTGGTGTGACACTGACCAGGCAAAAATGATCCTGAGAAGTGTGGGTTTAAAGTGAACTGTGGGTACCAGTCAATCTTGTTTTGATGCATGCTTGAAGAATTGGTATTTTTCCCTTGTTTGAGATCTGTAAGTCACCTATGATGACAAGTAAACTATCTTTAAGCTTGCATGACATGACAGAATTGAAGTGTTTTGTTGTAGCTGTTTTCACAATATGAGCAGTATGTGCCACTGACTCTGCTTCTTGCTATACTTCCTTCTCTATGATTTTCCTATCCTGTTTGCTCAGTCAGCTTCAAATCCCTCTTTCAATTGTGGATGTGTAAGGAAGCATGCTTTAACTTTCATTGAGACATGTATCTTTTCTCTGCCTTATTTGCAAGTTGGACTTGTAAATCCATGTTCTTGCACCTCATGATTATGCAGTGTACATTTGCAGCAGCTATCTGCACCCTTTCCATTTGAAGTTCTGTCAGTGTCCACACCTGGTCCTGGAGCAAATACAGTTTTTCTACTAGCTCTTCATGAGTTTTGTCTGTAGGGGATGCTACTCTTTGAGGAGGATGTGCCAGAATTTCTTTAGAAAGCTGCATGGATGCTGATTGTGTTAAAGGTTTCATTATGCTACTAGTTGACTTTATCTCAGAGAACCCAGGTTCACAATTGACACTGATATCTGTTCTGTCTCAAGTTCATTGGTTGATGCAAGCAGAGCATGATATAGATCATGATGTGGAGGCAGCTTGACAGATTCAAAAGAAACATAGTTTCTACCCACCTCTGCTTCTGCATCTGTTGGAATGGTGAGATCTGAGCTCAAATCTCAGCAGATGTATTTCCCTCCTTAACTCCCTGGATGGCTTGCTGGATGTGGGCTTTATAATCTGTGTTGAAAGAGCAATGTTGTCTCAGCTGCTCCCTTTTCTTTAGCATAGAACTTAGAATGTGTGGAAGAGTGGAGGCTGATCCAGCAAACAAAATGATGAGAAATGTGTCAATGCTGAAGTTCAAGTACTTATAAAATCAAACTCAAGCTCTACATAGAGGGTGATGCTCAGTAAAAATAAAAATGTTCAGCAACAGTCCAGTATTTCTACACTTGATCATTTGCTGCCAGATTGTCACATTTTTTGACCCCCAATGTTAGACTTTAGCCCTGTGGTTAGTCCAGTGAATGGTAGCCAACCAAGCAGCAGTGAAACAAAAATCATTCACTAGAAGCCATATCAAAGTCCAGTCATGGTCAGACAGTTATGTGCATATGAGTCATCTAATGATCCTGTAATAATAATGTAATAATCAGATCAAAATCTATTTATTTAATTACACACCCCTATATGTACAATACTGAAATGTTCACTTCTTCTTGACAATTTACAACATAAGATTTCTCAATTGTTGACTCAAGTTGCAATGTTCTTTTAGTTTGCTCACAACTCACACTATTTTTAGTGCAGAGCACAAGCAAGTAAACCAGCATGGCCATCCTGCAGCCTGTGACATGTCTCCCTTGTCAAACTTCCCAGGCAGCAAGATCTTTTCCTTCTGGCATTCATTATCCAACAGACCCTCATAATATGCCTCCTGGATATGGCATCATGAGGGTGATTAAGCCTCAACAGAGAAGTCTTCACCACTACTGTCATCAAGTATATGAGAAGATTTCTATTATTTTGTTATTCATTCAGTTGATCTGTTTCTTTAATAGGTTGCAAAGGTATATTCTATTATTTATATTATGGTGATTAACAGGTATGTATGTGTCTTCCTTTTGGTGTTCTATGTTTAATTATATTTTACAGCAATTGTAGATCCCCTTAGCTGCTATGAACCAAATTGGATTGATAACTATTATCAATCTATTAATGTTTGAACTTGTCATACATTTCTGTAAGTGTTTTATTGGTGTTCTCTTACATTGCTGATGAATTGACACAATATTTTCGACTCTGGTGTCATGTCTGGGACAATGAGTTTTTGATTTAAATAATCAAAAATGCAATGTATAGCATACAGTATATGCATTTTAAAATGGCTGGTTAGATTAGTGGTTAGTTGTGTATTTTTACATTTTCATTGAATTCAAGATGCCAAGTTCAATCCTTGCAGATGGTAAACTTATTTTACATACAGTGACATGTAAAAATAATACATGCAGGTTTCACTAGCAATAAATTTTGAACATTGATATATCTTGACAAGCAGTGACTTGTAGATTGTACAGTACTATAATAAATATATCCCTATCAAATATTGAAATGGGAAAGTAGAAATTAAGCTCAGAAGGTAGAAAAATGTATAACTATGAAAGGTGATATCTGAAAGAAAATTTAAAATTTATATAGATAGTAATCCTCAATGAGACAATCCTAACACAAGTGGAATCATGATAAAATACTTCCTGGTTGTTGAGCTATGGGCTTTACAA
>JASFDH010000377.1:0-25669 GCA_036937195.1 Nidularia pulvinata
GAATTTAGGAACTCCGCAGCCGTTATACTTAAAATTGCGTTTGGCTATACAGTAGATGAGAACAACGATCGGTTCATTAACCTCTCAGAAGAAATTCTCAAAATCGCGTCTTGGGCTGGTGCTCCTGGGCGATGGCTAGTTGACTCGTTTCCAATTCGTTAGTAAAGACATACTCTTCGTTATACAGTTTTGACGTCTCGCTTAGTTCGGTTCCTTCCTGACTGGTTTCCTGGCGCTGGATTCAAGAGACAAGCAAAAGCATGGAGTGACTACACTACTAAACTATCTTTAGAACCCCACGAATATGTGAAGACTCAGATGGTAAGTCGCAATATTTATTGCATTTTAGTCAATGCTGATCTAGAGTTTTAATGTGATGGATTCTGCTTGTTAGGCGTCCGGAGTTGCCGAACCCTCATTTACTTCTCGTTTACTGAACGAGGAGGAAACTGATACTAGCGATCCTGACCATGATGATATTGTTCTTCACACTGCTGGCGCAATATATTCCGCAGGCACAGACACAGTGCGTTGGATACTTTCCTTTATGCCATTGGCCTCACATCGATAATGATATGCATAGACCACAGCCGCAATAGAAGTGTTTTTCTTCGCCATGGCAGCATATCCTGAAATACAGAAACGTGCCCAGCAAGAGGTGGACTCTATAGTGACCAAGGAGAGACGTTTGCCGAACTTCCACGATCGTCCAGCCATGCATTACCTTGATTGTCTTATGAAAGAAGTTCTGCGATGGGGTTGTTGCGTTCCATTAGGATTGCCCCATTGCACTTCTGAGGCGGATGTGTATGGGGGCTATTACGTCCCTGCTAAGACCACCGTTATTCCAAATATGTGGGCAATGATGCATGACGAAAACGACTACCCAGAACCTTTCAGATTCAATCCTGATCGTTTTATGAATAATGGAGGATCAATATCGCCACAACGGGATCCGCGCGAGATCATATTCGGCTTTGGCCGCCGTACATGCCCCGGTCAACATGTTGCAGAGTCCTCAATCTTCATTCAAATGTCAACTTCTCTCGCGACATTAGACATCTCCAAAGCCATCGATAAAGATGGGAAAGAGATCAAGTTAGAGGCAATTTTTACGGGCGGACTGGTCAGGTAAGCTGCCACTGTTCGGTATTTTCATCACATTACTCATCTCCTATTTTTATTTTTGAAGTCATCTCAAACCATTTCAGTGTAGCATCACGCCACGCTCAGAGGACGCGTTAGCATTGATACAACATGCAGTTGGTTGAATTTTTATTTCACGTAGTTGAAACTCATTTACTTTATTCATTTTGCTTTGTTCAAATACGTACTCCCGTTGTACCATATAATCTTCTTGTCAAATAAAATTATTGGAGATCAATTATAAGGTCAAAGGTTTTCGATGTAAAGGAATACAGTGTGGATATCAACTGTAAAGTTTATGGATCTTCTCTATTTGAACGAGGAGTTGCTCGTAATCATCTTCTTCCTGGTTATTCTCCGCAAAATGTCGCAGCGCATTCTCTATCATTGGCCAGTTGGGTTCGTGTGGACAGATGGAACAGAGATCTACCAATGCAGGGACCCATTTATTAATAAACTCTGGCAGCCATGAACGTCGGGATTCCAAAAGATGACAGAATACACTGAAAAAATCAGATTGGAAGATTGGGTTGAAAAGGTCGATCGATAATGATGTCGAGGGCGTTCGGAAATACAGAGTGGTGCCGCTTTGAATAAAGGCACAAAGTGTACGAAGGCTATCAGTCTGTAGTCGCCCACTGTCGATATCGGTGGTATTTGCGGTGCGCAGGAGCACACGAACACCTTTGCCATCCAAAAATGCACAGATGGTTGGCATTGTGCAATCAGTCAGAAGCGCCTCGAGGAGTCGCACTGACCAGATGTTAAGACGTAGATGGTCCGAGATGGTCATTGTTTGCAAAATTGCGCGGACGAACAATGGACGTTGCTGAAGAGAGACTGCAGTAGGAGGGAATAATAGCTGCAGAACGTCAGCAAGAACTTCATCGGCGACCAGTCCAGCTCCGACTCGGCCGTCTACATAAAGCTTGGACAGGCTTGATCTGACTGCATTTTTGGATGCAGGTGAAAAACATAGTGCTTCAGAAAACACTGGCGATGCAAGTCGTGACAGCTCGATCGCTACGAAGTCCAGTAGTGAGTTGTCATTGACCCCAAAGTGAGATGGATCATGGGCGATCTTAGAAAGAGGCGAAAGCACCACTGAGCAGTATACTTCAAGCCGACGTTCGTCACTGCTGTAAGTGGATAGATCGATTTTATCTCCAGTCAATGCATGCAGCGTCAATCCAGCTGCACTTCTAACGTTGGATGCCAACGCATGAGTTGAAAGATTGAGTAGCCGTAATAAGACGGGAATAGCTTTTTCGGTTGTTTCCTGGATGACTGCTGCTGGAAATTCCCAGTGGACAGAGCACTCTAAAAGTGTATCTACTAGCCAGCATTGAGTGGATGGTGTCAGTTGCATCTTCCCATCCACGAAGTTCTCCAGATTAGATATAATAGCCCACTGCGCAATGTGGTTCTCTAAGGATATGAGTGCCTGAAGACATGTTGCAAGTGCGACAATATCTGCATTTTCCTTCAGCTTTTGAAGTTGTTTAAGCGGGGCTAGAAATTCCGACGGCCACCAGTGCACGAACGTTCCTTGCGTTAATCTCATCCATGCTCGACAGTATAACGCGGCGCTTTCAGCATCCGCAGGGTACCATATAACATCCGCAGTTCTGTCCTTGTAGAAGCATGATTGGAAGCCTTGTAAGACAAGCGGTATGGCGTTCGCTTCCCGGAGAATATGGTAACATGAGAAATCTCTGGGCAGCCCGCCGATGGCTTTCAGCGCAGCGGAAGCTACGGAGGTATCATTGGATCTGCGGAATAGCCAAATCAATGCACGTGCATCAAGTATGTCGTCTGGATTAATAATCTCCGAATTATAGCTGTATTGACTATTAGAAAGATATTTGGACATGAAAAGAACATGACCCACTTTGCTCTCTGGAGGACGTTATTATTTCCGCTTTCAGCTTCTCGATTCCCCTTTTCCAAATCTCTCCAGACCAAATTGCCTGGTGACCTGATTTGAACTTCACAAGAAATCTCAGAACTGGTCCACCTGCGTAGGTGAGCAGTTATTGGATGTTGGTAAGGACAGCTAGGATATATCATCGGCACCCAAATAGAGGCAAAGTAGAAAGCATATGCAATGGCGATGATCACAAATGTAGTAAGTGCAATCGGAAGGCCGGTCGACCACAGAAGTACTAGAACACCAGCGAAGAACAGTAGCAATGCAGCATGTAACAGCAACGGTAAGGTGTTGATGACTGTGAGCACATGCCAAGTCTCTAACTGCATATATCGAAATTGTCGCTGGCGAGCTCGATGTCTCGGCGACCCAGAAACATCTGGAACATAAATTTGTAGCCAGTGTTTTGAAAGCATGGAAATAAGAGCAGTGGATAGGCTGCAGGACAGAGAAGCGAACCAGAGGCCGTTGACCCACTGTATTTCGGAACTTGTTGCCCCACCTAAATCCAAAGAAAGGGGTTCGATATGGGCTCCGCTCGCATTAGCTTGCAATGAGATTAGCTGGCTTAACAGCTGGTTTGTTAGATCCCCTGCCTGAGGAACCATAAGCTGATACGACTGTATAATGAAAGTTGTTAGGACGGCAGAAAATAAACCGGTCTACAGCCGATATCGCGAAAATGAGAATGTTAGAAGCAAGGAAGATGTATAGATTCCCTCACAAAAACCAATAGAACATCAATGCCTCGGTTGGATGCGTCTGTTAACGACGCATCTGCTCGTGCAGCTTCTTGGTTGTATATTCTCCAAATATTTGAGTATTCAGATGTTTCCTCCTCTGAATCAAGAGAGTATAGGGCTGAAATAAAGGAGTTAAATTAGGGAGCATTTTTAAACTAATGGTCGAAAAATAACTCACTGTCGTCCGAACTGAAATCCCCGGTTTTCTCAGAACTCCGGATATGATCACCATCCACATCTACTAATGTCTTGGGAACGTCAGAGAGCTTTTGGTATCGTCACTGATTTCCTTGAAATTACCTCTGCATTGGAATGGTGTCTTTGAACGGGATTGGCTGTCATGAGTAGCAGCCTCTGAGAATTTCAGCTCTGTAGTCGAAATGAAATCAGATTTCGATTAAGATACTTCTTTTTATGTGCATTGGGAGGTAAGCAAGAGGTAAAGGAGGAGCAAGGAGAAGGAATTAAAAAGAGTGTCTGAGGCATAGCCTTCGGTGTCTGCTCTCACATTTGGCGCTCGTCGACGAAGTACCCACGTCAACGGCGTCAAAGAAATTATGGAATGTGGAATTGATGTGGTAAGGTAGAGGACGCTCATTACCCGCCAACGTCACGTGCGGTTACTTTCTGTGACTCCCACGTCCAAATCCGGACAGGAGGGCCCGGAGAAACAATGGAATTGTATTTCAAAAGAATCGAGGACGATATTGCAAAATCCAGCTCCAACAAATTATTTATATAATGTATAAAGAATCCATATGGAAAATTTTAGAGTGAGAGCTTGAGAAGTGAGAGAGAAATAAGAAGTTCTGGGATCCTCTTGTATATTCCGTGGTTCTGAAGAGGTTTCTGCCCTTGCTTTTTTCAGATTATTCAATTTATTGGTCGTAGACCTTCTTCTTTTACCCATGGGAGTAAATTTAAAATATTTTTGGGAGTAATATAGAGCTCAAGATGTGTTTATTACTGAGAAACGAGGTTATATAGCATAGACACCTTGTGGCAAACACATTTTCTCTTATTTCTCTTGTCCGAAATTAATGATTCTACAAATAACTACCTAGACCGATCTGTATGATATTTCTGCATAAAATGTTGGAGCTGGATTTCCCCAAATACTCCATAATCTGTTAAAAATAGAGAAAAGCAGGATTTTGAGTGGATTTCGACAGATTTGGTCATGTCACACCCGAGTATGTGACGTTGGCAGGTTATGAGCGTCCTCTACCTCAGGGGAAACTGCGGATGGGCTCGGCAACGACGGCAGGAATGTACACATAGGAGAAACCGAATCGAACTCAGAAACTTCTTAAGTAGCTTCAGGCCTCAGGCTTCGGTTTGCTTCGAAGAAGTCTGGCATGAACAGTGCATTGCGCATTGAAATGTTACTAGTAATTTATTAGCTTATATGATTATCTTAACTCTTATGTAATAATATATTCAGAAATTTTCACTCGCTCGGTTGGATTTTTTATTGATTTTTGAAAGTTTTTAGAGTTCAGCCCCAGGACAAGCTTAATGATTCTATTTGCCTATAATTCTTACAAGTACTAGCCATTGTTTCCATTCCCCATCCCTCTTTTACCGGAATATCTCACAAAATAACCAGAAGACTTTCGTTCAAGTTCTCAATAAGATTAATTTGCGTATTGTTGCTGGTATATAGCCAATAACTGGGCTGTCTTCAGAGTACTTATTTAGGAGCTGTGTTACGGCACAAGATGGCTGTTTTAAACTAAGTCGCTTGGCAATGTTTTGAACGTTTGAACCATATAAAACCGCAGAACATAAGAGAATAAACATAAGCGCTTTTGTTTAAATTTCCAGCTCGTGAGAGCCGTGACAAATGGGATCTTGACCGGTGTCAGAACAATGCCATGGCGCTAAAATAAGAAGCGTTACGATTGTCATAGTGATTAAACGGCAGAAGAACATTACTTTGGCGGACTTGCTATCCCATCAATGACATTCAGCGGGCTAGAAGTGACGAAGAAAGAATAACGTCCGAGCTCCTTGCAAGTTTTGGCCAGATCTTCCAGCTCAAATAATTCCCCGATTGGCGTCTTATGATGTACAATGAGACGAGGACTCAAACAAGATAATCTGACACGTACACCCCATAAAGCAAGGAGATAATCGTGAAGACTCCACTCTTGTGTACCAGGGCGAACTTCAAAGGCAGGAGCATCACAGGCTACAGCTGCGAAGTGATGGTTCCTAAAAGCTCATCCTCAATTTTACTACCCGAGTGCATTTACTCAATCTTTAAGAATACTCACCATAGCCACTCCACCTCTTCTGTGCCTTGTTTCACTCCCACTGCTCTTGTCGGTCCACTAAATACTTTCGCTCTATCATTTTGCGTGGCGTTATTGTACCAATGGATATATCCCATTCGTACAAAAAGAATATCTCCTTGCTCTAAAGTTGTTCCCTGCGCTTTGGCACATGCATCGAGAGCCGCAGCTGTAATTTGATGCTGGTCGACTGGGCTGAAGCTGATACCGACAGATTCTGCGTAGGAAAAATAGTCAAGAAGAACACCGCGGCCAGCAATCTTCCCCTGGAACTCTGTAAAATAATTTATCGCAATGCTGGACGAAAATACTAATTTCATTGCTTACTGTGGATACCGTTCCTTAGTGATGAATGGCCAGCAAACGCCCCGCCTTGGTTCCAGTTATCTCTATGACCACTATGACCAAGCTGGTGTTCTTTCACGCCGTTGTAAAATTCACCTAACATACGTCCGATTTAAATCAAGTATTCAAAACTTTTTCGAAGTGTAAGAACTGCTCACCAGTTTTATAATACGCCCAATGTCTCAACCCATCCCATTGCGACCCACTCTGCGTATTCATCCTAATCTCATCATCCAGAACAACTTTATCTTCAGCCGCTCCTGCCCACTTGAACACTCTGTGCTCAAAGCCCATACGCCCGTTCAAACCTTCAGGGGAGGGATTTTGCAATGCCCAGTTAAGGCTTACAACTTTGCCGCATTGGATTTCTGTCTTCGCGGCGTTGAGGATGCGGTGAGGGGTTAGGAGATTAAGAGCGCCGAGCTCGTCGTGCTCGGACGGCTGGGCTTTCGAGATATGTTCATAGAAGCCCCAAATGGCCCCTGATGCGTAGATATTTGGTGAGAATATTTTCCTGAATTTGCAATGACTACTTACCTGGAGGGTCGCCTTTTCGGAAAGGTAACGAAGATAAGGGAGGGAACTGAACGTCGTCAAAAGGTGACTCTGCTGCCATATCACTGTTAACTGAAGGGAGATATGCACGGTGGGAGGATAGAACGAAGGCGTATTCAGCCTCATAAGATGCAATGGAGCGTCAATAAATATGGTCTTCTTTTCTCACCGCTCAATTCTCAGAGATCTTATTAAGTATATTCTATTTCGAGCTCCCTTATTGGTTGTCTGGTTTCTTTACTTCAGGTTCTACACCACCCAACCTACATGAAAGATGCGACTGAGCCATTTGATTTCCAGAAATCTCATAGATAAGACACACCATCTATAAACAACTCTCGAATCTCTATCTCTGCATCTCGGATCCTCACTCGCAGAAGTATACGCTTGTAATCCTGCCTCCGCCAAAACAAGCTTCGCGCCTACCTCCTTCGCAGCCTCCACAGCCAGCCCCATATCCTTCTTCATCAGCTGCACCTATTCAAATAGAAAAAATAACCACGCACTCTCCTTTTAAAAACCAAAATAGTAGACATTAAAAACATCCACGAACTTTAAACCCGCCCTCATACCCCTTACTCGTAACGGCCCCGGGACACACCCCGGGCACGGGATTAACAGTCTCATTCACCCAGCTTGCCCCGCTACTCGTCTGGAAGCACTTGCTCAATGCCCTGGGCTCCACCCCAAGCCGAATGCCGAGGTTCATCGCCTCCGCCGTGGCAAGCGCAATCAGCCCACTCAGGTAGTTGTTGCTCAGCTTCGCCGCGAGACCAAGAGTGGGCCCGCCCATTGGGTGGATGTGCGTGCCCATGGTGGAGAGGATGGTTTGCAGGGCGGGGTAGGAGGGGGAGGTCGGGGGGCAGCCAAGCATGAAGGTTAGTTTACCGGAGGAGGCGCCGGGGGTACCGCCTGAGACTGGAGCGTCGAAGAAGAGTGGTGGGTGGGTGGGTCGGGAGAAGGAGGAGGAGGAAACGGCGGCATTAATTTGGAGGGAGGTGGCGATGTCGATTGTTGAGCTGGAGAATGAATGAGCGCATTTGGGATTTAGAATTTTAAGGTCAAAAGTGCAGAACCAAACTTACCAGTCAACGAAAATCTTTCCAGATGTATCCCCACAAGCTAGCAGACCTGTATCTGGCGTAAGATACACATCCCTCACATGCGATCCTAACTCCCCATTTCAAAAAATCCGAGTCACTATGTATCATTTCGAAAATCCTCACCTTCCGGTACGATAGTAATAACAAATTCCTATGCCGCCCACACCCAAGTTCAGTGAAACCAACAAAAAAAAATCAACCCCGAAACTCACACATTTCTCCGCGACCTCCCTCGCACACCCAGCCACCTCCACATCCCCGCTCCCCACCTCATCCACGAATCTCCTCAAGGCCGCCGGATCGACATCGTACACCACCATCCTCGTCCGAGTCGGCGCCTTTTCCCACAGGTTCTTCGCCATGGGGAAACCCATCGCGCCGAGGCCTATGAAGCCGAATTGAGTGGGAACGGCGAGAGCGGAGGATGAGGAAGACATTCGGTAGCTGTGTATGGATGAGAGGATTGGAAGGGGGCAATAATGAATTATTCGAGTTAAGGATAAGGTGCGTATGTAAGATGGAGGAAGAGGATTGTGATGACAATAAATTTCTGTCATCATCAGAAGTGGTGTGTGAGAGGATATATTAGCGTGTGGGTATGATAAATTTCGAGCATGAGAGAGCGAGACACGGGACCTGCCCGGTGACGAGAGCACAAAAAATTATCTTTTGGGCGAAAGAATAAATGCTGCAAACAAACTTTCCACCTTACGCGTTGCCGAGAGTGCAAACACTTCATTCGAACGTAAAGCCAGAGAAAAGAATTGCTGAAGGCCAAGTATTCACTGACTTGAAGCCAGCTTGAAGCTTTCAAGAACTAAAAATATCGTGGAGGCGAAGGACACGAAACCGGGAATCCGGCCCGGACATGGGATATACCCGCTTTTGGTGCATGATATTCCACACGCGGACTAAGGCATCCCGCTCGCTCCTCCGGCAAGGCCTCTCGGCTCTCTCACTCTCAAGAAACGCTCGCTCTCAGGACAGTCTTTCTCTTCTTCTTGTTCGACCACGTAACGTGAAACTGCGAACAGAGCCCGTTAGCTTAACAGAACCCGCTTCCCTATAATCGCCACCAAAAGCAAGCAGAGAGGAACTGAAAGATGCCAGAAGAGAGATCGAACGAGAGTGCACGCCGGGAGCTGTATGATGCTGGGATCCAAATGCGGAGGAAGGTCATGGTGAGCTCTTAGCTGCTCGGACAGGAATTTGGGTGAACTTCAACTTCCGGAGGAATAGGGCGATGCGTATGTCGATAACCAGCTAAAACAGGTAGGAGCACTTACGATAGATAGAACCGAAGTGAAGCTGATATGAATTTTCTGGGGAGTGAAGGGCGTCTCGGAATTCATGAGGCCCATGCAGGAGCTCGCTACCGAGGTGAGAAGTATGCGAAATCTACGCTGAAGAATCATAGAATTGAGCATTGGATTTTATGACACCAGGCAGCGTGGGGCACGATATGGACGCGACCCGGGCTCGAGCTGAAGCAGCGTAGCCTAATTGTAATTGCACTCCTTGCCGCGCAGGGGAAGGAAGCCGAGGTGCGTCTCTTCCTTTCCCATGCAGATGTTCCCGAATCCAGTCACTGACATCCGGTGGTACTTGTCCAGCTCACAGGGCACATCCGCGGCGCGGTGAACAACGGCGCGTCGGAGCTCGAGATCCGGGAGACCCTGCTGCAGACGGCGACGTACAGTGGGATACCGACGGGGATGCTGACCTTCCGGATAGCGGATGCAGCGATTAAGACACTGAAGGAGGAGGGAAAGCTGCCGAAGTAGCGAATGGTAGATGATAGCAGTGTATTTCGTGGATTTGGATAGTTGGTGACAGATGTATAATTATAATTTATTTGGATGAAGTACTAGATGGCGAGAGGAAGCCTTCGCAGATAGAGATCTCCATCGTGTCGCGCTAGAAGACAGCAGAAAATGCGGGTCCTCACAGCCTAGAGACTGCGTATTCGTAGGGTATTTGCCTTGGCCAGGGAGGTTCTAGTGGACACCGAACGAGGCGAAGATCCGGGAAGCACAGGATCCGGCAGGCGTACGCAAAATTAGCATCCGCCTTGAAAATAATTATCCCACCGCACAGCATGGCACAGACGAACCTGTTCCCGTGGATCCTGGACGTGCTGCGAGCAGCTGCGCACGAAGTATAGTTTGCAAATCCTGAGGATGAAGGATGCACCGCCATTCAGCGTGTACAGCCCTGTTCGTTATCTATCTTCCGCATTGGTATGTGAGCCTGCGTGCAGAGTTTCTGTGGCCTCTGGAGGATAGATTCGTTGCTAGTGGAGGACTTTGAGGGGTATGATGCAAGACAATGAGGCACACAGGACCCATCAGGCTCCAATTTGCACCAAGAACAGGTGGGACCTGGGGAAGAGTGACGAAGTGCACGGAGAAAAGGAGGAGAGGCGTGTGACGTAATGTGACGGGCTACGTCATGCTAAATATTTCCCGTGTTACATTTGGGTTGGTATAAATTGGAGCCTGCGGAGCGCATCTTGTCCGCATTCAATTCCACACCACCACCCCCGCCTTTCACGACACCCAACGCCCTCTGCTCGTCGCCATGGCCGCATCCGCCGCATTACCGGGCCTCTTCCTTTGCTTCGCAGCGATGGTGCTGCTCATCTTCGTCTCCGTCTCCTCGCCCACGTGGGATAAGATATCGTTCCTCAACGTGGGGGGCGGCGCGAATACGAATGCTGGCGGGATAGTGCACTACGGCGTGTTTGGCTTCACGGGGAGCCAGACAGGCATTGGTTACGACTTCACGTATGTCTCTCCTCGTTCTCTGCGCGATGTTGGTTCGAGTTGCTGATCGACGATATTGTACCCTATTTTCAGTGATGCGCGTGTGAACACTACTACACTACACAACCTCACCAAGACTCTTATCCTTCACCCAATCGGTAAGCCACCCTACCCGCATCCTACCCGCACTCGTACTCATTTATCTCTTTTCCAGCCGCCGGCCTCGCAGGCCTCGCCTTCCTCTTCGGCGTCTGCGGTGCCTCTTACCACCGCGCCGGGACCATCTTTATGAGCCTCCTCTCCGGCCTTGCGACCATCGCGACCCTCCTCGCGTTCATCATCGACATGGCCCTCTTCGGCATCGCGCGCCACCGCTACCGCGAGGACAACATCCCCGCCCAGTACGGCAATGCGAACTGGCTCACCCTCGGCGCACTCATCGCGCTCCTCATGGGCTTCTGCGCCAGCGCGTGTGGTGTGTTCGGGCGGTATAGGCGGAACAGGACGGCGTACTAGACGCCTGTGCCCGTAGATTTTCTTTCCCTCACAACCACACCCACCTCCGACACTCCGCCTCATGATCGAAGTATCATATCATGCACCCCCTTTAATGATGCCTGAGTTCGTTCTTCTAATGCTCACGGACACTTATACGACTCCTACCCCCCATCCCCACCCTCATCCCACACCGATTTAAAAACGGGATCATTGTATATTATTTGATGACGAACTCTCCTGTATTGTATTACTTTAGCTATTCTACACATGCAACCCAATGTCATGACTATTTCCAACCATAATCTTATACCTGCTATCTGTAATGTGAGGCATCGCACTGAATTCCTAATTTCCGATTCAAAATGCAGATTGTATCCTTAACGAAAGTCCCAACATACATCTTCAACGAAAGTCACAACTCCCCTAGTCCTGCGATCAATTCAAAATCTTCGAGAACGGCATCTCCTCCGTCGGCTGCAGCCAGTTCTTCTCATCATACACCGCCGGCGGCGCGCTCTCTACCATATGGAACGTATACGCAAAGCGCGTGTTCGGGGATGTATTCCGCTCCGACTTGTGCAGCACCGCACCGTGAATCAGCACCAGGGCACCTAGACGTACCATTCATCAGCATTCACAACTACAACCCTACACCACACGAAAAAGAAGACGCACCAGGCTCACAGCACTCCATAACCCACTCTCTCCCCTTCCTTTCCCTCTCCAGAATCTCCTTTTCCTCCTCCACAGGCACCAGCTGGTCAAATCCCATCCCCCCGCTCGGGAGGCGCACGAAGCGCTTTGTGATGGGCGCGGAGGTGTGCGAGCCGGGGAGGAAGGAGAGCGCGCCGTTGGCGGGGGTGCAGCGTTCGAGGGGAATCCAGAAGCCGAGGGCGGAGGGGGGGGAGGTGTACTGTGTTTTGGGGGGAGGGTTAGGATAGGGGGGAAAGGAGGGAGGAGGAGAAGAGACTTACGAGGAATGTCCTAGAGGAGAGGGTGTTGAAATGGTGCTACGTTGTGTGAGAAGAGAAAAGACGTACGAGTCGTTATGTTCTGGCACTGTATGGGATCACGTCAATATGAGTTAATGAGATTGATAATAGGCGCACCTTCGCCTCCGATCTGGGTTTGCTTGGTTATAACCATACTTTGCAACGCTGTATGTAACGGGACGAGGGGTCAGTATCACATAACACGCGTCAAACGGACCAAAAGGCAGAAGTAAAAGTGCATCAAAGTTCGTGCAGTCGACAGACGGTTAGCCTCGACGAACATGCCAGCAAAAGGCACAATGAGGGCAGATAGCAGAACTGCAAATAATTGGAGGAGAACCCACCAACAGGATCTTTATGGAACTTCAGATCCCTCACAAGCTGTCGCAGGCGTTCGTTCTGGAGCGTCACTTTGCGGAAGGCGGGGTCGAGTTCGTGTAGGCCTTATCGTCCAGTTGCGTCAGCAAGAGATACAGAATTCCAATAATTGCCAGTGATACTCACCGTGCCCGATCTTGTTCACGGCCTTCTCTTTCGGTCTCGTGAGCTTCCCCTGCGCGTCGACAGCGTCTTCTTCCAGGAAGTATCGGCTGCATTTGCCATTGATGAGACATTACAGGGAAGATAGGGAGAGGGAAGACGGACATCTTATCGCCCGAGTTCAGGAAGTAGTCATCCCCGACGTGGTTGTCGTCGCCTATGGTAAACTTTGTCTGTGCGCCAAGAAAGGTGTATTCAGAATCAGTGCTACTGATAAGAAGGCAGGACTGAATGAAAACGCACGCGCGGATGGCCATCGATATCGAACTCCTCCAACAGCTTCTTCGCGCGGGAAAGAAGGGTGCTGCTCTCCTCTTGCGAGATGAAGTCGGGGATGACGAGATACCTGCAAGTAGCGGCACGTAAATACCTTCATAAAGCCCTGGAAAAGATGTGATGATGGCACGCACCCATTCCTATGAAACTGCAGCCCATCCAAAAGTCACCGTCAACATCTACCTGAACGCCAGAGACGAAGGATGGGTGCAGACGCGCCTGGTCGATCTGTGCTTGCGTGAGGTATTCGTATTCGGGCATGGTAGTAGTATTGGAGAGAGCGGATAGTGTTATATTGGGCAGATAAGTAGTAAAGTAAGTTAAATGGCCCGGGATAGCGGCAATAACTTGGTAATTGTTGATGATAACGGTTTGTGAGATAGCGCGCCTGGCGCCGAGACCAGAGTGCGAGAAGAGCTGCGGTGTTGGCGGGCCGGAAATGCCCAGAAGGTCAGTGTTATTATGGAGGTTATCTAAGCGAACAGTGTTGAAGCAGCATGGCGCAGTGGTAGCGCGCGGGGCCCATATATCATCCTGTGTGTTGTTTACCCCGAGGTCACTTGATCGAAACAAGTTGCTGCTAAGTGAATTGCGATGGATATTTACTAGTATCCATTGTAATTCGCTAGTTTTTTGCCTATCCGTCGTCTTTTCTCTGTTAAAATGAAAGTGCATGCCTCGTAGTCGATCACAAAGCAGTGGATTCGCGTTTGACCTCGGTGAGCTCGAGAGGCAAACGGATGAGTACATATAACAATTGTAAACTGCTTATATACTAGAAGATCTGAAACAAATATGCAAAATAGGATAAAGCCACAGAAATGTAAACTAAAAGGAAAATGTAAATATGCAAAATGCAGTGCATTGCGAAACGCTCGCAAACGAGCGCCCATTATTCCAACATTCTCCCTGTAAATTTATGTCAAGCTTACAGTACCTCGAGTTGGATAATTTATCAACAAGAATACCTGGATTAGGTTTATTAAGCATATTAGCAAGCACTCCAAGGACTCTCCGCACAGTCTATCTACATCAATGGGTGATTTTCTTTCCACTGGTTCCTCTTTGTCGGGAATGAGAGAGCGCAAATTTTCATCGCTGAGTTTGCTCATTATAACCGCATACTTTTCCACTACACCATCCGTCGTGGCCGTTCTTCAGAGTTGTCAGGTGCCATATCTCATAAACTCGAATTCTTTCTTTGTCGGACGGTGTAAATATCCCGACTTGAGTACGGCGGAAACTCAAACATAAGTACATGAAATGACAAATATTCTTCGGATCTTGAATTCAATTACTTCTAAAAAAAAATTGAACAGGATATTATTGGTATCAAGAACGTCTTCAGTCGACCGCAGGATCCTGGATCCTTAATGTTTGCCTCGCTACTGCCAGACTCGACACGAAATTTCTCCAAACATATTCAGGGAATCGGAGCTGAGGCCAATGCGGGGGAGTGCCGTATATAGCCTGGTCCAGACATCCCACGAAAGAGCATAACGAGTTGAAGGTATCGTATAAATGGCTTGATACCGCTGCAGATTTTGATATATGTAGAAACACTGTGGGACGAGTCACGATGTTGTCCCACATCCCCTCGATAATTTGTCTTGCGTGATCTTGATTATAGCTGTCTGGTTCGTACCCGCGCAGCCAGTTTTCTTGAGATGTGAAGAATCGCTGCCACGAACGACATAAATGCTGAGAAGGATTATGTTCCTTAAGGAGTGTTACGAAAAGTACCCATGGGGCCTGGATGCTGAACGAATCAACTGCGTCATGGACCAGATTTGTGCCTTTGTTGAAAGACTTCGTGATGCAGTCTAGCAACTGCAACCTCAGTTCTATTTGATAATAATACTAGTCACAGATGAGCAACTTATCAATACGAGAAATAGCGTACCCTCTGGAATGTCAACGTCTTCAGGTGACCATAATGGAGGTATGTTTGACCAATAATAAAGCGCGCGGCCGGGGTACATGTTCTTTACGTACGTGCTGTGTACTCGGACATTTTTAAGCCTAACGTAGAGTTCCAGGCGAAGCAGCATAAGCGAGCTTTGGCGCCAGTATTTCTCCGCAAGAAATTCATCCAGCGAACGAGCGAGTAAAATATCCAATATGGCGTCTTTTCCCATTGTCTGTACGCTGCTAAGCCCTAAAGCTGCACCAGCCGCAGAGATGTCCTCCAGTTCTTTAAGACAGTGGTATATCGCAAATAGGCTGTCAAGGCTCTGCTTGAATCTCAGTCCAGACCAAGCAACTGCGCGAGCAAGGTCACGAGAGGCGTGTGTGCTCTCTCTGACTTGCTGCGATACCAAGTCGAAGCCGAACCAGCCTAATTTGGATCTCTTCACGAGCCAGAGCGATAAAGGGGTTTCATGGAAGCAGCCTGCTCTATGTATGAGGGAGTAGATGGAGAGTCCCAAGCGATAGAATGCCCACGACTGAGGGGATTTATACGGACATTGATCCGCCACGCCCATCTTACCAGCGTGGATGATAACCTGCACAGTGGGAAATACCGTTGTCGCAACAATGAACAGTGCTACAAGCCCAACCAACACCGCTATGACAATCGCCACCGTCGCGTTCAGCGCCCTCAGCAGCTCCAGGACCCCAGCGAGGAAGAGAATCAGCGCCGTTTGCAGGAGGAGCGGGAGCACGTCGAGGATGGTGAGGACGTGCCATCTGATGAGGCCGTCGTGCCGCATTTGGCGGAGGGCCAGCGCGTCTTTGGTGGGGAGTCTATCGTATCGCCGGAACTCGCGCAGCCATTGGAGGCAGAGAATACCGATGAGGACGACGGTTAGAGCGAGGATAAGGCTGATGAACCAGAAGATGTTGACACGTACTGCACTACCAGAAGGAGGGGTAGTGACGAAGTTGGATGATGCGGAAGGAGGAAGGGTGACGTTCTGGTTGTTGGAAATCGCAAGCTGGGCAAGGATCTCTGCTAGTAACTGCATAGAGGCATCAGGTGGATCCTCTTGCAGTAGCTTGTATGAATCAACGGCAAATGTAGTTACAACTGCTGAGAACAGTCCAGCCTTGAAATATTGAACTCAATAAATACTAAAGTGGATTTAAGTTGAGATCTTACGAAGATCAGCAGGTTTTGCACCTCCTCTGTCCGATCCTCGTATAATGACTTATCGCTTTCCTTCGTCATCATAAGACACTTTTCCCATGGATCACCGTCTTTGGGTAGTGGATAGTGATATGGTTCTCCGCAGCGCCATGGCTTTTCCTGTCGAGCAGTTACGAAAGCTCTTGTTCTAGTAACAAGGTTCTGCTCACTTCGTCTTCTGTGTGTGGGATTGATGAATGTACGGGATTGACATTCATCTTAGGTTCATCATTGGATGAAGTATCAGTAGCTGATAGGTCCGACTTCGAAGGACCCGAATGTTCTCTCTGTTAATTGAACGGTGGAACATGAGCGAGATAAATTAATCCAGTCACATACGATAACTTACGGTTTCCTGATAGACATATATAGGTTTCTGCATGCCTGGGCTGACAATCGATGGTTGAAAGTCTTCATGTAAGTCTCCGAATCCCATCTCCAGCGAGGGCATCTTGAGTATTATCCTCAAGAGTTAAACAGCAAGAATAGAAAGACAGAAACGTGCTCTTGTTTGAGAACGCCGTCCGTAAACCAGAGAGTGCTGTTGAATCTTACCGATGACTAGAAAGGGCTTCGAGATAGACGCCATCATGTCAGGCAAGTTAGAAGCCTGGGCAGAGAGCGCTTCAATAAAAATAGATGAACACTTCTTGTCCGTTGGAGTTGAGACTTTTTCGCACAGAGAGCATATCGCCAGATTTCGGGTATACAGAAATTATATGGCTCAGACTAAGTATACCATGGCCCATGGAAGTTGCAGTTAGAAGATGAAAAGAGCTAGTAAAATCTCGACTCTGCTTTAGTCCTCGTCACGGAGAAGTGACGTCACATGTGCAAAACATTGCTGCGATGCCATGTCCCGGCAGTCGCGTCCTTACTACATAGACAGTATCTCCTACAAAACCGCACAAGCTTCTGCTATTCCTTCTTCTAACACCCTGAACACCCCCCCTTGAAAAGTCTGCCAATATACGGGATCGCTCCTCGAATATCGCTACCCTTCGCTCATATCTTGACAAGCGGATCCATCCACAATGTACAATGCGTTCAAGAAAGTCCAGGACAGGTTCTTCAGGTAGCACTCCCGACGCTAGCCAAGATGCACCCCCAGGGCGCAATAAACGCTTGAATGTCAATGTCTCAAAGCCCATAATGACCCCCGCAGCACCAGGTCTTCGACCAAAGCTCGCGAAGCAACCACCAGAGGAACACGGGTAGAGGCGTTGCAGGAAGTGCCTTTCCGCATGTCATTGGAGAGACACTTGGCTTTGAGTAAAAAGAGCATATAAATATCGTCTCCGACAAGATGGCAATAGGAAAAAGCATTGGAAGCGATGGGGTCCTTACCTCAGTGATAGGCAATGGACGAATGCTCTGAAGTCATTAGTAATCGTCTAGGACCAAATTTACGACCTCTATCTTGAAAGTATACGAGGAATAATCAGCGGGTGGACATGCCTACCTCTTGAAATCGTCGACCACGCCCTCGCAAAGAAGTAAATCTACCTTCTGACACGGGAATCGTACATCAAGCCCGACGGCTAGATCCCCGCATACGAATGGAACTTCAGTGACGTCAACCCGCCCGCTCACACCTGGTTTGTCCCTCCCAAGCCTTATACCCTGAATGGTGGTGCTGATGACCTGCTGTCTCCCTACGGGCCACGTTCCGTGTCTTCAAGATCGAGCGGAAGCTCCATGGAAGGGATTCTTGGAGAGGGTGTTCCAAAAGCTGCTACTGAACTTAACCTGGTAGGCACTGCATCTCCGATCCAGTTGCTGGAGATAGTTTATTAACATCCTCGCAGGTGGGTAAACTGAAAGGACTAGGGTGGTAACAACGTCCCCGAGGGGGGGTTCCTCGGCCTAGATAATATTGGAGCTTTCAACCGCTCGGAACCGTTGCCAACTGGCGGAACTCTGCGCCAAGCTGACGGCACTACGTGGATGGCATTCTACTACCTGAATATGTGAGTGAATCCATTTGTAGCTGTGAGTTTTCGACGATCTCATGAATCCTCTTTCTCAGGTTGAATGTGGCGCTTGAATTGGCGAAGCACAATCCGTGTACGAGGACATCGCTTCCAAATTCTTCGAGGTGAATAGTTTATCCCATCCTATATTTACTAGTAACTATTGCTCACGCATCTGGTGTTGCAGCACTTCATCTTCATCACGGATGCAGTGTCCTATAGGGAGGACACTGGCGATAACGAAGTTAGCCTGTGGAACGAGTATGACGGCATGTATCGCTACGCTATCGAGTTTGGGTCCGGAACATGATGCGCTTACCCGTGCGCAGTCTCGTGGGGCTCATTCCCCTGTACCGGACTCTCGTCCTGGAGCCCTCCGTCATCGATCGCCTGCATGTTTTCAAGAGATGGATGGAATGGTTTATTAATAACCGGCCAGAAGTGTCTACGAGAAACATGGCTAATATGAAAGGTGCGGTTTGAACTTCTTGAACTATTCACTCATTGGACCGATCGACTTGTACTTTTAGCTGGTGGCAAAGTGCAGTAGCGACTCTTGGCATTGGCCAGCAAGGAGAGGCCTGTGAAGATTCTGCGGAAGATGCTCGACGAGAATGAGTTCCTCAGTGAACATGGGATTAGATCGTGAGTACCTGCCTCTTTGTCCGGCAAAAGTGTGATACTTAATCATGCTCGTGGCCTATTAAGGCTTCACAAGGAGCATCCTCGCGGCATGGATGTACACGGGCAGCGCTACGAGGTCCCCTATTGGCCAGGCGACTCGAAGTCTGGCGTGTTTGGTGGGAATTTGAATTGAAGAGGCCCAATCCATACACTATCTATTTTCGGCACATAGTAATTATACTACTCAATTCACATGGTATAGTGCTCGCCACTAATTTCTTGCTTAGCGAAAGCCTGCAACACTTATACCAGTGCTATGGCAACGATCTCCAGGCCGGTGTTATTTTGCTTGTGAGCACACTGCATTTCTCATGCGCGGTGATCCTCGATACAGGTTAAGTGTCCTACCGGAAGTGGCGACTACATGAACATAGTCGGGATCGCCGAAGCAATTTTGCATCGGATCATACATCTCTTTGACGCGACATGGAAGGCAGAAGAGCAACCAATGGCGGTAATGCTAAGCTGGGCTTTGATCCGCATTTCCGTAACTAAGTTTGGTTCTACGAGGTCATTTGTGTTTCCTATGTTCGCTCGACTCCCGCTGATCCGCCCTATTACAGATCTTCCACACTGACAATGAAAAGAGCCTCGGTGCCTCTCGGTGCCTCTTATCAGACCGGATGGTCTGGTCCCGTGGCTTGCCACGTTCTTCAGAGAGTTAGTAGCTATTGCCTGCCAAAGACCCCAAGGAGTACATATGCCGTTCGTCTTTTTCAATTCAAGAACCAACTTCACTTCTTTTCGTTACAGCTCCTCGAAGTGTCTTGAAATTTATTTCGACGTTAGTGACTCTTTTCATGTTACTCGCCCTAAGTCGGATCTCCTTGATACTTTTCAGGAAACCTGAATCACTCGGAATTTGGGGGACGATGCACGGCCTGCCTACAGCGAATTAATTGGTTTTGACCTCAACATCCTCGGAGACGTCTCGCCGGAGGTGCCGTAAAGGCGTACTGACAATGTTTCTTTTAACTTGTTGATCTACCTATATTCTTTTCCGTGGACTTTCTGTTGAGAAGCTTGTACAGTATAAATAAATAACAGCGGAAAAACCGACTTGCATATGCAGGTGTAGAATGGATAGATATAAATAAAGCTTCGTTATTCATGTATACACACTATGGGAAATTCAATCACATTTTAACTTACCCCTCGATTGCACCTATTCTTACATATGCTGCTGGTTTCTCCAAGCCTCAGCATCGATTTATATCTGGTTCAAGTTGACAATGTTGGAAGATCCGAGCTCAATAGCGGTCCGCGAGTGACTCCCCGGCCCGGCCAGATATACCCACTACTCACGCGTTGAACTTTATTTTTCCGATACCTTAACTTGAACTTGCCGCACGTACGACACGCACGCCAGCTGTATGTCCACCGTCAAGTTTCCTTCCTACCAAATGCTTGAAGCGATGGGTTGTTTTCGACGTGGATGATCCGCCTGGGTTTGGCTATACGGAGTATTCAGTACAGGTCACTGCCATGAAAGTAGCTGCGTGGCACCGGACGTGCCACTGTATGTCGAATCACGTTGAAGAGCATCCGACAACTATCCAGATCCATCTTCTGCTTTCTCAAAGGCGGCATGAAATGTTCTGGAAACTGTACCACAAGGGACTATGACAAGCATGAGTCTTGTGATGTATTTTTAGCCTTGTAGGAGGGCACATCGCTGCGTGTTTGGGGCTTGCCTCCCGAGCATCGGTCCTTGGTCTCGGGGAAGAAATTGCCTTGTATTTGAGTTTTATGAACCTGCAACTTAAGCGTCTTGGATACTTCTTCGTTCAACGTGGATTTTGCAGCATTTTCCTAAGTGATGTGCGCTGTGGAGCCCTGAAGGCTTAATTTTGTCTTTCTCCTCTCACCACGCTTTTAGGTCCCTCCCTTCACGGTCCGTCTCAAGCGTGTGACACGAATATAAGATTTGAATTCGACGCTGCTGATCTATGACACCTTCAAGCTTAGAAAATGCTGCGCATTCTAACACTTTTATCCCTCACTGCCTATAGTCTCTCTCAAGGGTGCACTGGCACGATTAGTTCGCTAGATGGTAACTTCTCTACTCTATTTCATGTCTCAAGACAGTCCTAACATCAATTACTAGACGTGGCTGCCGCTGTAAAATGCACGACCGTGAATCTCAATGGATTCACAGTTCCTCCTGGTCAAGCTTTGACTCTGAATTTGCTGCAAAACACAACCGTAAACATGTGTCAGTTCTGTTTCTGCTTTCAAACTCTATGTTTTTCTCATGCCTTTGTACTAGTGGGTAATATTGCGTTCGGAAATTTGAGTTGGGCTGGTCCACTTTTCACTATCAGGTAAATACGGTTCTCGCAACATTTATTCAGGATACTGGAATGTCTTACCCGTTCATAATTTTTTCTTCGTGAATCAGTGGAAAATCGATCGTTTGTGAGCTAGAAACCATCTTTACGCTTGCATTTTTCGCTCATTAGACTTAAGTTAATGGAAATGGCTTCAAGTTTGATGGAGGGGGTCCATTTTACTGGGTATGACTATTTACATGCTTTCTCGTTCAAGCCTTCACTATTTTTATTCAAAGGATGGTCTCGGTGGAAATGGAGGCATGGTAAAGCCTGCACCTATGATGAAGTGCGTCGTTTGAACATTATGTTACCTGCTCTCATTCATTGTGATTATAGGATTAAGATTTCTGGAGTTTATTCGGTTAGCAACTTGAAATACCTTCCCTCCGAGCCTATTACTGACATTTAATTACTGGACAATAGAATGTCGTTGTTATCAATGCCCCTGAGCGTACATACTCCGTATCTAATCCCGGACCACTCGTCATGACCGACTTGTTAGTGGATAACTGTGCGTGTGTTCCGACTAAGAGAAAATATCTTATCTTGAACGCCATGTTATTAGCCCAAGGTGATCTACCTAACAACCAAAGCAACGGCCTGGCTGCAGGTAGAGTTACTGCCACGTCAAACTTGAGTATATCTAATATTGATAAAATTAGGACACAATACCGATGGATTCGATGTTAGCACTACAGATTTGATTATCCAGAACAGGTATGCGGATATCATATGGTTTTTTGCGCTCAGCATGCCTGATATGTGATTTCCTTGCAAATATAGTGTGGTTAAAAACCAAGCAAGTTCATATGTGTTACAATATCGTATCTATGCTGTGCTAACAACACACATCAGGACGACTGCCTTGCTATCAACAAGGGAACTAACATTGTCTTCCAAAATAATACATGCTCAGGTGGACATGGGATTTCGATTGTTTGTCATTTCATTGAGCGGCTATGTATGATAATTGACAACTTCTTTCAGGGATCTATTTCTTCAAATGTTACCGTCTCTGGGATCGTTATATCCGGGAACACCATTATTAACAAGTAAGTGGCTATCGTTGCTATAAAGCTTTTGTCTAAATACCTATTAGTGATCAAGCACTGCGCATAAAAATGGATGCAGTTGCCGTTGGAAGCACAGTGTCCAACGTGACATACTCTGTAAGACTACCTCATCCACCTCGGTGGTATTATTCTCATTCACACTGCTTAGGGCAATACAGCAATAGGAATGAGAATGTTTGGCATCATCATCGACCAAGTACGCCTGTCAACTTTTCTCGGGTATATATTTACTCATGAGCATACTGGTAGAGTTATCCCAGCACGCTCGAAACTCCTGGTACAGGAGTTTTGCTTTCGGTACGAGCCCTAATGCTCCTAGTGGCTGTATCGTCTTCCTCATCCTGCCACGTATTCGCTAGGGTGTGAATTTTATTGCACCCCTCACTAATATCACAGTCAACGATGGCGCTGAGCGCGTCGCGGTTAATTGTGGAGATGGTTCTTGTATTGGTAAGTGCTTCCGTAACGATGGGCCCCTACAGAAAATTATTAATGTATTTTTTAAACAGGTGAATGGGATTGGTCCTATCTCGAAGTTACTGGCGGTTCCGCAGGTCAGCTTACTTCTCTTAAATCTTGCACTGTCTTACACCTTGCTTGTATTCTAGGTCCAATTAATAACTTCACAGGCATAACGGGATATCACGAGTAAATACATTGGGCCAGCACGTTGTCATACTTTCTTGTTTGCTTCCTGTAATATCAATAAAATTCCATCCCGCGACTACTTCCTGAATCTATTGCTAGCGTTAGGTTTAATGTGAGCGCACCCCGGATAATAGAGCTCAGTTGTTGCCAGTGTACATATAAACGAGCCATTGACTGAGCAGGGAGTCTGGAGACTTCAGTGACTACCAAAATTTGAGCGGTGTTTTTTTTGCGTACCACTGTCCACTGGAGTAAACGCATGCGAGGTAGGGAAGGCAAAGGTAAAATTATGGTATTCAGGTGCCAACTACTGGGTACGAGAAAAAGAAGGATCACACAGGCCAACCTACCGGTGACGGTCCGCGTATTTGGTATTATTTTGGAAAGCGGCCCGGCCGGAAGGAATTCCTGAACCTGAACCACATCTCTCATGCCAGCAAACCTCTACAAACTTGCAAGCTCAGAAGAATCCCCCCACGTCATATCGGAATCATTAATGGAGAACTGTACTTCTCGTGATCGCAGCAATATTAGAGGCACCAGGAAGCTCGCGCCTTAAGTGGCTGCCGTCACCTTCTAAGTTCTTTTCGCTAAAATTGCATCAGGTTATTCGGAGTTACAGGTATTTCGACCAGCGTGGATTCCAGATTCACCCGTGTTTTGACCGTAGTATTGTAGGTCAGCGAAGATCCGCTGACCGTCTATGAGTTGCACTGACGATTGTCCCGGCTGTCTTATGACCCAAGCTAAGGCATTGAAGCCAAACATAAAATATTACAGCGAGAGCCATGTGAAGATCTTTGCTAGACTATTTATAACTAACATATTCCCTACCGTTGAGGGCAGTTGTTTTCTCTCTCTCTGGAGACTGTAACTGATATACAGGATTATGATAATTTGTTCTTGCTCAAAGTACGAAGGCTGGGCAATCGATGTCCCTAAAGAAAAATTATTCTAGCATTATAAAAGAATATTCCCAACATCATCATGTGGAGCAAGCGGTTGTTACACTACAAGCATAGAGTTTCTCACTTCGCGACCAGAAGACCCGTCATCGGAAAAACTCGCTTTTTACGCTCATGTACTCGAACTTTGCCGGCCCGTTCAAGTGGATCTACTCATCATAAAAGCTCTGAGGTAGGAGCTGTAATAGCAGAACAAAATCTCTTAACTTGGCTTTGAAATGCGCCTCTTATTGACTGTTGCATCTCTCGCAGGTGTCGCTCTTGTTAGAGCGTGCACTGGAACAATCAGCTCCCTTAGTGGTGTGTATTCTACTGGAACACAGTACACATGATGAAAATCATACTGACGATCGTGCTACATAGATGTTACCGCCGCCGTAGCATGCACAACTGTGAATATCAACAAATTTACAGTTCCTGCTGGCCAAGCCTTGACTCTCAACCTCCTTACCGGGACGACAGTAAACATGCGTGAGTCTCAAATACTTCGGCTCATATGACAGCATTTTTAGCTGCATACTTCTTAAAGTCGGTGATGTGTCATTTGGTAATCTGAGCTGGGCCGGCCCACTTTTCACCGTCAGGTATTTCAGGATCACTGATTTTTTTCTATCTACTCACATTCCTTTAAAAGCGGCACCTCCATAACATGTAGGTCTAAGTAGTATCTTATCAAGGACTTTACTTACTCAATAAGCCCAAAAGTTAATGGAAATGGGCACAAATTCGACGGCGGAGGACCCTTTTACTGGGTAAAATATTTCTTCTCAACGGCTCCTTCAGCTCTTTCATACTGACTAAATCAATCATAGGATGGCCTCGGCGGAAATGGCGGAGTTGAAAAGCCTGCCCCTATGATGAAGTGCGTTCACTATTAAACTCAAATCTTCCGGTTTATGGATCTAACGCCCGGGCCGATGACAGAATAAAAATATCGGGAACGTTTACCGTGAGCTAGCTTTCTCATGAATCCCTTATTTATTTTCAACTTACATGCTGGATGGTTGATAGAATGTAGTTGTTGTCAATTCACCGGCTCGTGTATACTCTGTCTCCAACCCTGCTCCTCTTGTAATGTCCAACTTGCAAATTGACAACTGTACGGGCATGAAGTTTATATAGAAGGATATTTCAGCTAATAATATTTCAAATTAACTAGCTCAAGGAGACCTCCCTAACTCCAAAAGCAACGGTATAGCTGCAGGTGAGGCATTCAACCTACCTACGTCCTTGCATCTCTCAACTTTATGCATAGGCCACAATACGGACGGGTTTGACGTCAGCACCACAGATTTAACTATTGAGAACAGGTTAGCCTTTCGATAAATTTCCTAGCTTATAATATCTTTAATGTTTTGAATTTTGCGCATCATCAGTGTGATTAAAAACCAAGCAAGTCGTCATTTCATTATAAACGACTACCGCTCATACTAATCGGATTACAGGATGACTGCCTTGCTATCAACAAGGGATCAAACATCGTTTTCAAAGGCAATACATGCTCCGGCGGACACGGAATTTCAATTGTGAGTGGCTTCGGGTTCCAAGGTGTATCAAGTGATTAACAGGATATTTTAGGGATCCATTGATTCATCCGTTACCGTTTCAGGGATCGTTATATCTGGAAATACCATCGTGAATAAGTGAGTGGGTTCTCTGGAGGAAAGTCGGAT